>JUDZ01009602.1:0-30251 GCA_000812845.1 Stagonosporopsis tanaceti | reverse complement strand
GAACCAGACTGTTGCTTGAGAGGCTGGAGATCGCCAAAGATGTTGAACAGACTTCTGAAAAGCTCCGGGTGCGAGCCGGGGTTGGAACCTTCGACCAACTCTAGCACCAGGGTAAGGCGCCGCAGCAAGCGTTGGAGCTCGTCTGCCGATGAGACGTCTACTCGGGCCATCTCGTTACGGCTTGTCCGTCTCCTCTTCTTGGTGGGCGGTCCTTCAGGCATCTGCAATGCTGAAGGAACGCTGTCGAGGAACGTGATTAGTGTGGAAGAGTCGAGTTTAACGTTGCGTAAAGTGTCGAGGGCGCGCTCCCGGCAAAGCTGGTCGAAAGGTTCAGTGCTCTCATTGAGCGACAAGTCCAGTAGAGTCGGAGCCAACGAGAGCTTTGCATCACCCTTGAGAGACGGCCAGAATGAATTAATCTGGTCGAAAGCAGTAGCGACTAAAGCAATGCGCTCCTTGTTTAGAGATCCTGCAATAAGTTCCCGGAGCAATTGCATGCTCTTAACTTCCTTCGCAATTAGAGCGTTGAGATGCCCTTTGTCTGCGTCTTCGACCGAGATTTGCTCATCTGCACACCTCACAGCTACCTCTGATGCTGTGAGTGCGCACCACTGTTGCGCGAGCGGAAGGATAGTCTCGCCGCGAACGCTTGCTGAGACCTTGCCGGGGAAATTGAAGACTGGCAGCACATTCACCCTGACCCTCAGGAGGGGACTGGCAGCTACGTGACTGCCCAAAAAGCTCAGAAGGGACGTACGGACGGTCGCTTTGATGCTTTGCTTGGATTTTGCTGTCGGTGATCCCTCTAGAGCGTCTCTTACCCCCGGCACAACAAATTTTGGATCCATAACAGATTCTTCGAGCACAGGGCTTAGTACAGATATCAAAAGTAGGGCAGCGTCATCGGCCTTGAGCTCTGAAACTGTGCCAGCACCCTTGCCATACAGTTCAGCACCCCAAACCCGAGGTGTTTGAGATACAGTTCGCTTGGAAAGCGCAGCGATGCACGTCGCAGCAGACCGACGAACAATGGAAGAGACGTCGCAAAGTGCGTGGAGCAGGTAAGGGATGAGATTTTGGAAGTCTGTCGTGGCCGCTGTGCGTTTGATAGTTGATACGGCGGCGCGGAGAGCGGCCATTCGGACAGGAGCAGATCGAGCAGTAGACCAGGTGCGTATCAAGAAGGTAAGGTATACATTCGAGTGGCTGGCGTCTTTCTGCCCAAGTTCTGGAGAGGCTAGGAATCGCACTGTCTGATTTGAAGCTACCGCTTGTTCGAAAGCGGCTGCAACGACGTTGTAATCCTTCGACGCCGTCGATATCAGGAAACTGCTAGCGTCGAATTTCGGAACTGGTATTGTTGATGGGACAACAGTCTCTTCGACATCAGCCAGCTCTTCGTCTTCCGATTCGAGCAGAATGGCTTGTATATCATTGGTGCTCTGGTCAATGGAAAGACCAAGGGACTCCAGGTCGATGCTGTTCTCCTTGGCGACAATCTGCAGCTTGTTGGCCAGAAGGCGATTCTCGGATAGCTTCGCAGCGAGCTCAAGAAGCTGGCCATTCTCTCCTGAGCCAGGTGCACTGTCTTTGACCGCCTGCAGAAGGGTGGAGAGAAGCACCTGTGTTTGTGGTGCGGAGATAAGCTCAGACTCAGCGATTGCCATAAATGTCGCGCGCTTCTCGTCCGAGCGACTGGAGCCGCTCAGAGCGCCCAAGGCGCAGCCCAAAGCAAGACGACCAACAGAACACTGCACAGCTGCCGCATTCAGAGCGCCGAAAAGTTGCGGTACCCTCAAAAGCCTTCTTGTGACCGCGCTTGGCAATTGTGCGCTGGACCGCTGCGCCGCTACTGTGGCTAGTACCAACACGCACTGGTCCAGCGAGTCGTCGTCCTGTGCCAGCACCATGGCTTCCATCAAAGTATCCAGCACCTTATCTCCAAGCTGCGCGTTGGTGACAAGGGCGTGCACGATCAAGTAGCACGCAACAACGACCTCGGGTCCGTTGGAAGCCCGCATGGCGCTATTTAGCACGGGGACGATTCGCAGCAGTACCTCCTCCGTCTTTTGCGCCTGGATTTCCCTCCTGCCAGATGTGCCGCTGTTGAAGATGCCATGAATGGCTTGGTATGTGACAGTCGCCCAAAAGTTGAGCAGATGTGTCGATTCGTGGCCGGCTTCGAGGACGCGGACAATGTACGACTGGAAGGCATTGAAGAACTCGGGCGTGTTGATGGCCGTGTATACAATCGTCTGTCTCGGCGGGCTTGTTTTCGCCTGGATGTAGGGGAAGAGGAAGCGAAGCGCATGTCGTGGCTGTGCGGGGAGAACTGACAGCAGCGCAGCAAATTGCGGTGTCTGGTGGTAGGGCAAGTACGAAAAGACGAGGACTTCAGTGTTGTACTCATGAACTCTGGGTATGGGTCAGCGCGCGTCGCGATACGGTGCAGCCGCACGCCGTGCTCTTTCGCCTGGCTTGCGCCGCGACAAGAATTGCTATTGCACGTACTTGAATCTTCTGACCAACCACTCAAGTGCCTTCTGTGCGGGCTTCAGCAGCAGACGCGGGCCAACTAGTGTGACAAAGGCCTCCAGAACGGTGTTGAGCTTCCTGTTCTCGGCGTCGGTCATCTGTAGGCGGTCCTCCTCCTTGCTCTGCTCGCTGAACAGATTGGTCGCAAACTGGCGGAAGCGGGGATCGAGGGCGCATAGTTCCCGGAAGCCGTCGTGGCATATCAGGAAGAGGTTCTCAAAGGACTGCGAGCTGGCGACCTTGGCTTCGAACAGCAGCGACTTGCCGTGCGCCGACTTTTGCGCCTTCAGGTCGAGCTGATGGGTGCTCGAGGCCGCGATGGCCGCGAGCTGCTTCTGGAGCGTCGTCGCCATGTTGGGGTGGGACTATTGGTCTAAATGCTTATGGGGTTGAAGGTGAGGTCCCAAAAGCCATCGGACGCAGCAGGACGGCGTGAGTTATTGTCGTGGCGGGCTTGTTGGTCTGCACTCGCAAAGCTCCAAAATTTCTCTACCATTTGGAAGATCCGCATCGGCCAAGATTTGCCGCGCCAAGACGGGCAACATTTTACGGTACTCCGTTCACACCAGTTACGCAGTCGCTCACCTGAACCTCGACACGTGCAGTAACCTTCTCATGATCATCGACAATGCTGGCGACACATTATTTGGCCGACTCAGCAGTCACCCGAGGGGAGCCTTGAATACAGGGAGTTACGTTGGACAAATGTCGGAACGGCCTTGTCTCTTCTCTGTCTCTTGCTTTCCCCATTACTCTCCCCTCGCTCACCAAATAACACCTGAGTAGCACATCCGCACTCAGGGTGCTGCATCTGCAGTCGCTGTCTGAAACTGTGCGCAGTTCTCAGTATGACTTCGAGCGCACCAAAGTTTGCGAGCTTCCGTCCGAGGCCCAAGGTCTCTGACCAGCCTCTCACGGAAAAACCTCGGCGTGAAGGGAAGGAGCACAGCAAGCACGGCTCATCGAGGGACAAGGAGCGCGAGGAGAAGAAGAAATCACCGCCTCGCGAGAAGCTAGAACCCCATCGAGAACAAGTCTCAAACAGGATCTACTTCAGCGACCGCCGGGGGGACCTTGACATTGTCAAGTACGGAACGCCAAATCGCTACGACATCCCCAGCTACCGCCGCAGTGGCTATGGAAATATCCTCGGACTCCCAGGTCAAAAGATAGATCGAGATCACTCCACCGACAACAAGATCTACGTTGTTCCGCTTGTGCGTCAGCGACAGAAGCGGATGCTGACGGACAAGCATGTAGCGGGAGAGGCCAAACGTACACTGCGGCTTGTCAGAGATGCAAAAGCTCACCAAAGTGACGCGACTCGTGACTTTATTGCTCTCTCAAGCACTGGTAAGCGGAAGCGTGGATCTGGCAGTGGCAGCGAGAAAGACGATGATGTCCCATCAGAGGTTGACTATCGTGGCATCGATGAGAAAAAGGCAAAAGTTGACGTGATTGATGAAGCAGACATGTACTATGAATCAGACACCGAGACAGCTTTGGCCAGCTCTGAAGTCATGCAGAAAAACTCGAGGCTGGTCCGTGAGACTCGCGACGAGCCAGGAAACTTGCAAGCATGGCGGGACCTTGTCGAACACAAAGAGTCGATGATGAAGTTGGATCGGACCGTCTCTGAGTTGTCGACGGCCGACAGGCAGAATCTCGCTGATGTGCGCATCTCAATATACGAAGAAGCTTTGCGCAAGATTGGCACTGATGAGATGGCTCAGATTGAGCTTCAGGCCGGCCTCTTGCGCGAAGCGCAAAGAGTTTGGGGTGACGCAGAAGTGATCGCTAGATGGCAGGCCGTGCTTGAGAAACATCCCAACAGCGTAGGACTTTGGTTTGGATACCTCGATTTCGTCCAATCTACTTTTTCGAATTTCCGGTATGAACACTGTCGGGCGGTCTACTTTCAAGCTCTCAAGGCAATGCAACCAGCCAACCCCGGGAACAAAAGGACTGCTCCAGAAGCTGGCATGCATCTCCTCATTCGTTTCACCACGATGATCCAACAAGCTGGCTACCAGGAACTCGCGCTGGCCGTTTGGCAAGCTGTACTTGAATTTCGGTTCCTTGCTCCTCGTGACTATGTCATAAATAAGGTACAGCAATTCGAGGAATTCTGGGAGAGCGAGGTACCTCGAATCGGCGAATTGGGCTGCAAAGGTTGGCGGCATTCATCGGTTGATGATGCGGTATTACCTGCGTGCTCAACCTTCTCAGACGAACCTGATCTCACAGAGTCTTCATTGCCTAGGTTTCGAAGACGCGAGCTTGACTCGATTAACAAGCTTCGCTACCCTGGTCGCTCCAACGATGACGTTGGTGAAGATGACCCCTTTCACACAATCTTTTTCTCTGATCTGAAGGATTTCCTTTTACACTTGCCTGAACTTTCGCTCGAGACGCAGCTTGATGCGTTCTTGTGCTTTTGTGGACTCCCTATGCTTGTCACGCAAAGTCCAAATAAACCTTGGCGCAACGATCCGTACTTGCAAAGTATAGGGTCTCACTCGGGAACTACGACACAAATAGGAACAGAAGATTCCCACTATCACAAGGCATTTTCCCGGCATAGTCAAACTCCGCTCGCAAATGCCAAGATGACTACCGATCTTCTGGTGCAACAGGGTTTTTCACTCGACACCTGTAGACTCAGTCCAGAATTTGTCAGGAATACTCTGCAGCTGCTGGCTACGAACACTCCAGACAGTGCTTTCATTGGCGAATTTCTTTTAGCTTTTGAGTCGAAGCACTTCCCTTTGGACGTCCACAAGACCGCAAAGCGGCTACTCAAAGACAGACCTTCAAGTGTCCGGCTCTACAACATGTACGGGTTGGCTGAAGGCCATCGGGGTAATTCTACAAAAGCCGATCAGATCTTCGCAGCTGCACTCAACATCAAATGCCAACCCGCAGATCGCTTGGGGCTTCTGAACAGCTACGTTTGGCAGGCTTTGCACGATAATGACCAGATGAACGCGCTCCAGCGACTGGTGCATCAATCACACCATGCGCAGCCATCGCAGCTGAACCCTGCTGCGATCGAAACAACCCGCGCTGCGATGCGACTTTCACTCGAAGATGCGCTTCTCGGCCAAGACTATACATTGATAGTTCTCCATGCGAGTCATCTTGCGCTGCTTGTCTACCTGTCAAGCGACTTCAATGTGAGCGCTGCGCTAGAGGTACATCGTAGTCTCGCCGCCTGGTTCGCCTCCCACAGACTGTCGTCTTCGGTGCATGCGGAGACGCATGCACAAGCCATGGTGCGCTTGCTCGCCTACCACGCCACGCACGCTGCGATAGTGAAACCAGCATTGCTCCGGACAGCTCTGGAGCCTCTCATTGCCATCTTTCCTGACAACACGATCCTTTTGTCTACGTATGCTGCCAACGAGGCACGCTTCGCAATTGATGATCGCGTGCGTGGAAATATGCATCGTGTTCTGAACACCTCGTCTCGTGCGAGTGTTACAACGTGGACTTTCGCCATTCACCACGAGACCTTGAAAGGCGAGGATGCGGGCTCGACATCACATTCTATTCGCGCTTTGTACAAGCGTGCCACGAATCTTGACGCATTTGGTGCCCACTGCCCCGCACTCTGGAAATTGTACATGCAATTCGAGCTCGAGCAGTGGCTTAAAGAGCACAGTCTGCGTCCAAACAGGAGACCGACTCGAGACGGCAAGAAGAGCAGGTGGGAGACCAGACTTGAAGAAGCAGGAGATAGACTCAAGGAGACGTTCTATCATGGCTTGAAGATGTTACCATGGTGTAAGGACTTCATCATGCTAGCCTTCACAGATGCGAAAGACGTGTTCAGACAAGAGGATTTGTGGAGACTGTATCGGGTCATGATGGAGAAAGAGTTAAGAGTGTATACTGAGGTGGACGACCCAAGTCTACAAATTTGAGCTGTCTTGCCATGGATCAGACGGAATTCCGATCGATTCCCAATGCACCTAACTTCAGGGCTGGTGATTTGTAGATGTCGAGAGCGTCCAAACGTCATGTGACGTACGACAAACAATACTGGTCTTCTTCCCAAACTTTTGTGACCTCGCTACTCGACTACGCCTGCAGCATACCAGCCCTGCGATCATATTCAGTATAAACATGTCGTTTACTGCTACTGTGTATAAGTGACCGAACAGGAAAAAACCCGCTGCTAGCGCGTTTTGGTGCGGCAGGAGCGACCTAACGCTTCAAGCTCATCTCATCTATCATCAACTGATACTTTCCCAATGCATCCGAACGTGCCCTACTATGACAACCAAAATTGGTTTAGGCAGCGCGTTCTCAATAATGATCACTTGCTCAGGCGACGGGAGAGCAATCTCGAGTTTCTATGCAAATGACCATGCCAGTGGAGCTGACAAATGAACAAGAGCCAAGTGTGAGGTGAGTAGTTGGATTATGCATGATTTCAGACCAAGCATTATCGGTTGTAGTGGCGAATTTATTCCTAGGCATGGTTATGTCCAGGAACTGATGCATTGTAGTCAATCATGATTGCGGTGCATGTAGAGTCAACCACCAGCTGCTTGTATGTACGAACAGACTAGTTCATCAAGCGGAACGCGTATAAGAACTTACAATCCTGGACTAAGATTGATAATGGCCACCGAGCTTTGTTCGATGTAGCACTTTCACTCGTGTCGCGCATGACCATCGCGGCCGAAAATAGAGGGTCAGATGTACGGCAGAATTCTCTACGACCTAGGGTGAAGTCCACTTGGTGTGAGGTTTTTAGCATAGCAGACCCCTCGAGCCTATTGCATCATCGGTTACTTCTAGGACAAGACGTGGTCTCAGCACACCTTCACTTCTCTCACTGCCCCACTTGGACAGGTCCACCGCGCTTATAGGCTCCACCCACCTCGTCCAGCTAACTTGTCTTCATGCCACGATCTGCATACGACCAACTCGACCAACACTTTCCGGTTTGGCCTCCACCACCAACGACAGTCACATTGCTCGCATACAGCGCATGTATACAACCATGCGACTGTCTGTTCTGACCCCCGCCTTCCTGGCGCTGGCCACGCTCAGCACCTACACCTCTGCGCGCGCGTCTGATCTTTCCCTTCATGGCGCCCCGCGTCATATCATCGACGGCGTGCTTCCAGTCCTCGCAATTGAAGAGCAGCTCATTCGCAGCCAGACTGAAGGCAATGTCAAAGCTTTTGACGGTACTAGTATTCATTGCAGTGCCAGCACTCCTTGCCCTGACGGCAGTTGTTGCAACTCACAAGGTACGTAAATTGAAACTACTTCGCCAGACTTTACTGACGATCTACTAGGAAATTGTGGCTACCGCGATGAGCACTGCAAAAATTCATGTGTGGCCAATTGCGACGCCAAGGCACCTTGTGGTGTCAACAGCAAGGATGGTCAGCAGACTTGCCCCCTTAACGTCTGTTGCTCTCACTTTGGTTTTTGCGGCGCCAATGACGCGTTTTGTCGAGATACAGCGGACTCTGGCATGAGCACACCTTGTCAGGTGGACTTTGGCAAGTGCGGCACTGTGAGCAAGCAGGCGAAACCGGCATGCGGAAAGGCCAGTGGAACGGCTTCACGTAGGATCGCCTACTACGAAGGCTGGTAAGTAGTTCTTACAGCGAAGCCCAATCAGTCGTAATTAACGTGTCCAAGGAATACCCGTCGAAGGCCTTGCGACAAGGTCTGGCCCGCCAACATCGACACCACCGGCCTGACGCACCTTGTCTTTTCCTTTGCAACGATCGACCCTACGACTTTTGCGGTTGTACCCATGCACCCGGACGATCGGCAGCTGTACGAAGACTTCCTCTCTCTCAAAGATGGCTCTCAAAAGTGGATCGGCATTGGTTAGTTCTTTGATACCGCTCACTTCCACCAGACCAAACTGATATATTGTAGGTGGATGGGAATTCTCTGATGCCGGCGCCACTCGCCACACTTGGTCCGAAATGGCAAGCAGTAAGACCAGCCGCAACGCTTTCATCCAGTCGCTCCTTCAATTTCTCAACAAATGGAACTTTGCTGGTGTTGACATTGACTGGGAGTGGCCTGGAGCTGAGACCCGTGGTGGCAATCCAGCAATTGATAAGCAAAATCAGATCGATCTCCTGAAGGAGCTGCGCGAGGCGCTGGGTTCGCGAGGACTTGGCGTGGTCATGCCCGCGCAATATGAGTACCTAAAGCACCTCGATCCCAAGGCACTCGAGTCTAGTATCGACTTTTTCAACCTTCTGACGTACGACCTTCACGGTCCCTGGGATGCCACGATTCCAAGTCTTGGCCCTCTCATCAAACCGCATACCGATCTGAAGGAGATTGACACCGCTCTTGATCTCTTCTGGTTCAGCGATATCAACCCATCCAAGATCAACCTCGGTGTTGCCAGCTACGGACGGGGATACATTCTCGCCGACTCAGAATGCGCACACTCCGGATGTACATGGACTGGGCCATCTAGGGCTGGCGAGTGCACCGGGCTTGCAGGTGTTCTGTCGCATTGTGAGATTCAGCGGATCATCAGCCAGAAGCAGTTGAAGCCGAAGCTCATCCAAGATAGCGCAGGCGTGAAGGAGATCGTGTTCGATGGTCAATGGGTTGGCTACGATGACAATGAGACTCTTGGCATGAAGACTGAGCTTGCGAACAACCGCTGCCTTGGTGGAACGGCACTCTGGGCAATCGACTACGCTTCTTGCCGCGGCGGTGGCCCTGACGGCCCCGGTACACCGCAGTCGAGCGCTGCAGTGCCCTCATCTTCTTCCCCTAGCTTGTCGGATCCCATCATGACCTCATCCGCACCTTCGAGCGCGTCCAGCTCCATAGTGCAACCCTCAGTGCCCGCGTTGTCCTCAAAGACTGCGAGTTCTGTGCCGCAGTCCTCGCCACTACCAACAGCTATAGGGGATGTGTTGTCTTCCTCATCTACTCCTTCAACGTCCGAGACGTCAACATTAGCAATAACCACTGAAGTTGATTCGTTGTCGACGCCTGCGTCTTCTGCATCTGATGTACCAACATCTGCGGCCTCTGAAGAGTTCGACTCAACTTCGTTCCCTGTATCCTTTGCTTCTACGCAATCAATATCTGCGACATCTTCGGATCTCCTAGCGTCTCTGACACAAGACTCTTCGTCATATGCGACAATCACGGAGTCTTCGGCATCGACAATTGCATTTTCCGTCCCCGAACAGCGCACTTCTGAGACCTCTACTGAGCCTGCTCCTTCGTCTGGACCGGTGTTGTCAAAATCGGTAGCGCCTTCAACAACGGTTGAGACAACCGAGTTGGCATCTCTACCGTGGTCTTCGGAAGCTGACTTGACGTGGACTCCATCGCAGTCTTCGCAGGCTGTGACTTCACCTGACTTCATACCTTCGGGTTACTCCCAAGCCGAGTCTTCATCCTTACCTTCTACTCTCGTATTTGTTTCTATATCTACAGAGTGGTCGACGGTATTTTCGACTGCTTCCGCTCCAACGCAATCGTCGCAGGAACTGTCTTTTGCCCCAGGCACCACACTCTGGAGCAACACCCAAGTTCAGTCTTCTGGTGTCGCAACATCATCTGTATCGGATTCAATACAGCCTACGCCGGATATACCTTCAGAGCTAGAGAGCTCACTTCCGAGTACCTCTAGGTTCGAGTCTACCGGAGCGTTGACGAGTATGGTTCAAATCCCGTCTTCCGTCGGGTCGTCTGTATCAACCTCCCAACTAGAGACAACATTCTCGGTTCCATCAGCTGCTTCGCAATCTCTAACGACTTCTTCTGATTCATTGCCAGCTCAGTCGTCGACGAACATGGTTTCCGCATCTGCGTCTGCGTCTTTATCGTCTTCTCAGGTGCAGTCGTCGAGCGGAGGTTCTGTGGTTATTTCAAGCCTTTCTTCCTTTGAATTCTGGGTCCCAGAGTCTTCGTCCACCCCCTCACCGTCGTCTCTCGTACCGCCTTCAATCTCTGCATCTTCAGTGGGCACTTCGTCCAAGCCAGGCTCTTCCGATGCATGGTTGTCTGGAGTATCGTCAAAAGCCTCGGTCACGGCCTCGTTCATTGGTTCGACTTCCATATCTTTGCTTATCTCCAGCGTTACGGAACATTCGCAGAGCTCTCTCACTTCGTCTTCTGTGGTGGCATCAACATTAGACGATGCTGCGACCAGCTCTAGGACTGCAATTGTGACTCCTTCCCTGACTGACTCGAGTGGCGTCCCGCCTTTGGTCATCGTGCCGTCGCTGACGTCGCCTCCCCCGCCTGGGTTCTCAATGCGTCCACCTGAGTTCTCAGTATCTTCTCTACCCAGACCTTCGATTCATCCTCCACCCGAGTTCACGATATCC
Source organism: Stagonosporopsis tanaceti (assembly GCA_000812845.1). NCBI lineage: Eukaryota > Fungi > Ascomycota > Dothideomycetes > Pleosporales > Didymellaceae > Stagonosporopsis > Stagonosporopsis tanaceti. The sequence goes on along the minus strand of JUDZ01009602.1, from coordinate 19,365 downwards.
CAGCCTGGGGTCACTACCCCACCCGAACTCACATTTCCATCGCCTGAGTTCACGATGCCATCGCCTGAGTTCACGATGCCACCTGGATTTACGACACCGTCGCTTGGGTTCTCAATGCCATCGCCCGAATCCACTATGCCTTGGCCGGGGCTCACGATCATGTCATCTGCAATCTCTTTGCCCTCGCCTGGGATATCACTGACTTCGCTTGCAACCTCGTTACCTTTGCCGGGAATCTCAGTCTCCTCGGCTGGAGTCTCGTTACTTTTACCCGGAAGCTCGATACCCATGCCTGGATTCACGCTGCCGCCTGGGATCTCGTTGCCACCTCCACCTGATTTCACGCCGTCACCTGGCATGTCGTTGCCTTCTCTTGGATTCACCTTGTCTCTATCTGGATCCACATTGCCTACTCCACCGGCATCAATGATTCCATCTCAAAGCCGGGGTCATGAGGGCAGTAAAACAACAGGGAAGGATCCGCCCAAAGAGACTGATCCGAACAATAAGCCAACTCCTGGAAAGCCGACTCCTGGAAAGCCAACTCCTGGAAAGCCCGATCCGCCTGAGAATACGAAGCCTCCAGGTGATGATCCTGACCACGACAAGCCAAAGCAGAAGGGCTGCGTGCCAACTACTTGCGTCAAGGAGTGCATTGCGTGGTATGCGATTACTTTGGTCGCTTTCAAGCGTCCCCGGTGCCCTTGCATCCCCAGGACTTGCAAACGGGATGATGACGACGATGATTGGACTGACAGTGACTCTGATGGGGTGGATGATGACTGTGGTCTGCTTGGTTGTGGTATGCTCTCTCGATAACATCATTAGTATCATAATTTTCACTAACTGAAAACAGGCTGCGGATGGATGGGTCTTCCTTTTGGAGGCTCAGACTGCAATTCTGACTTTCCATTTCCTGACATTTTTCCCTCAGGTCTATTCGGCCCGGAACCTTGTAAGTTCTTTGGCGCCTGTCCCCCAAACAGCATCAACCCTCCAGAGCGGTGCGGCCCATTTGGCTGCGATGGATACTGTGACGGCTCGAAAGGCTGCGGTCCATGTCCACCTGAAGTTTGCGGTGGTCCGAAATGTCCCATTTCCACAGGTTGTGGGCCGAAGCCGGGCCCTAACCCTTCCCCCCCTCCGTCGCGTCCAACCAAGTGCGGTAAGGAGCAGGAAACCACGGTAACAGAAAAGCTTGTCGTTTGCACCGAGAACATCAAGTTGGAGCCGACCACGATCGCCTCGATTAACTTTACACTTTCCACCACATTGACCTCGGTTTGTGTAACTCCTGTTCTGTATACTCGGACTGGGTGCGGTCTTGTGGGCACAACGGAGACGACAACACTTTCCAGTACGACCATAAATTCGACCAGTACAGCACCAATGTGTACCCGTGCTCCTCTCGACTTGAACAATGATGAGGGCGACAATGAGCAGCCTCCCCGAACAAATACGACGACTACCGAAAGCCCGGCTTGTTCGCGTGCTCCATTGTCACTTGTCGATGATGAAGGCGACAATGAGCATCCAACGCCGACTGAAGGTCCATCCTGCACGCGTGCTCCTCTTTCGCTAGATGATGACGAAGGAGACAATGAGCAGCCCACTGAGACCGAAGATCCGTCTTGTACTCGCGCCCCGCTTTCGCTGGATGATGACGAGGGAGACAACTCTCAACCGACCTCTTCGGAAGCTCCTGCCTGTACTAGGGCTCCGCTCTCGCTTGATGACGACGAGGGGAACAATGAGATGCCTTCTGGCATACTCTCAAGCCTATTGTCAAGCATGTTTTCAAACTCAACAATGTTGTCATCAATGCCCACGCCCACGTCTAACTCGAGCTGGTGGTCCCACTCAACAATCAAGTCGGCAACAACCAAGACATCTAATTCGAGCTTGGTTTCCATTTCAGGAACGGTTTCACCCACGCCTACGTCATCAAGAAACTCATTGAGCTGGCTGTCCGACTCATCAGGTTGGTTGTCCAACTCGACAATATTGTCTACGCGCGTGCTCGCTTCTTCTTCCGTCAACTCAACTTCACGGGTATCGCCACCATCAACTTTAAGCGTTTCAAGGACTTCTCCCTGGGGCACCGGCATTCCTTCGGGCACGCCGAAGCCGTTATGTCCGGCCTGCGATAACATATTCTCTACTTGTGTCAAGGAGTCCTGTAAGCAGGATGGGTCCGATGCTGTGGAGTGCGCAAAATTCTGCCTCTCAGACCTATGTTACGGTAAACACTCTGCCGACTATTGCAAGCAGGGTCCATGTAAGCCGGCTGCTTGTCCGACAAAAAACCCGACCAATCTGTTCGAAGGAGAGCCCGCAATTCCCTTTACCACAGTCCTGTCACTGTCCAGCACCATGGTCACGATCACTGCGTCCCCGACGTATTCGACTGTCAGCATGTCACACTCACCTACGCCGACTTGCGACCCAGGCCATACGATCGCCCCGGATGGCAAGTGGACTGCCCTGATTGAGCATGAGATAAGAAGTAATCCCAACAATGCAACACTCTCGTGGACACTGTGGGACGAACACGGCTGCAAAGCCGGCGAGGGCGCATCATGGAACCAATACGAGGGTCACAACATCTCTTCAGACATTACAGCACAACGGACTCCAGACTATAGCATGGGCTATATGCTCCATACTAACGTAACAAGTTCTTTAAGTACCTCATCATCTGAGATTGAGTTCTCGATATCGAGCACCGTTGAATACTGTAGGGAGAAGTGTAAGGTCAAGTGGAAGATCAACTCAGTGGATGAGAACAACTCTTGGCAAATTACAGATGATTGTGCTCAACAGTGCGGTTCGCCCAAGCTCCAACTAACAGACGTCAAATGCGATGATGGCATGAACAAGTGGCACAGTTCAGGCGACTGGTCTGTTCGAAAGCGCGGCGGCTACTGTACCTGGCGCAGACCTTTCAGACCGGCAAAAGAAGACCCTCAACGTCCGCCACCAACTTCGTGGACCCGATCTAGCCGATGGACTCTGGAGGTCGAGCAGTGGATGGAGTACGAAGAGTCTTCCTTGGAGTATTGGCTATCGGATCCGAACGGCAAGCTTGTGAAACATGCCCATTGGGACACCAGCAAAGAGTCTGATGGGGCCACCAAGTTGGTTGAGACCACCGACCGCGACGCTTCCTCCGACTCTCAGATGCAGTACAGCATGCTGCTTATGCTCCGCGGACTTCGTAAGAAAGACGACAGCACACTCAGGATCACCTACATGAACAAAGGTCGTTGTGATAGATGTATAGGCTGCGCATACTCTTCCGTACGCTTGTCTCAGTGCCAGCCCTTCTACCAGACGGAGACCAACGACGAAAAGCAGCAATCTCTTCTCGATGACTGCTCCATACAGAACAGCCTGAGTAGGCTTGATCGCCTCACATGTGATGGGTCACTTTTCCAGGACAATGTCGAGTTCTCCTGCGACAAGGTCGCTGACGCATATCATCCAAAGAATGCAGGGTTTGAGCGCCGCTTCAAGTGCTGGTGGCCTCATGACTTTGTCGAACCCTTTGGCAACCAGGACCAGAGTCAATATGAGGGTAACACTGTGGTCAATGAAGCTTTCGTCCCTGGGGGCATCGATGGGGGAATGAACGAGTCCTGGACAAACACGACTTGGCTTTGAAGTTGGAGACAACAATTTCGTGGTCGCTCATGTCAGGTGTCAATCTAATGGCATTTTCATCAACCATAGATATAATGTTACGACACATAACGAAGTCGTTGCGCACCCAAGATAAGTGAAGCTGATGTCGTGCTTGAATCTTAGAGCAATCACAACCAAAGGAGTATTCAGCGTATGGAGGAAAGGTTCAGTTTTCAATATTGCCTTCTAACACCACCTACTTGCTGGCCATGCTAGCGGCCTCGGCACCAAATCTGGTCATCCCCCTCAGCTTGTCACCCCACTTATAGAACGCAAACAGACATGGGATGAACACCAGCGCCAGGAATCCTGGCACACTACTCGCCCAGTGGATCCCCAGGCTCGCGTACATTTTCCCTGTGAACAGCGGGAAGACTGCGCCTGCGATACTCCTCAATACCGTACTAGCGGCCAGTGCTGACGCAGCATATCCAAGATACGCGTCAACGATGTAATTTGTGAGTGACATGTACAGCAGTACCATGCCGAAGCCGAAAAGCGCGCCGGCGGAAACGCAAATCATGAACGGCACTTCGGGTGCGTTGGTCCACGCGAACCAGAACAATCCAATTGGCAGGGCTGCAGCGCCAAGCATAGCAGGTGGCAGCCTTGCTTCAGGTGGCGCATTGCCGTCGTACTTTGCAACGACCTTTGCGTAGCGCTTTTGGTCAACCAGGGCTACGTAGACGAGTGAGAGCATGATACCGACGATGATGGCAAGGAAAGGCAGCGAAGCGAGGCCCTGCTCCCATCCACGCGTCTGCTGAAAAACGATGGGGTATGCAGCGAAAAGAAGGAAAAGAGTGCCATGTACAACTGACAGAAAGAGAGACAGAAGCGTGACAATGGGTTCATAAATGAGCATGATCCAGGGCCGGAGTGCGCCAACGCGAAGCTGTTGCGCAATCGACTTGGGTACTATGCCGGCGACTTGGTGCAGCTTGCCCGTCTCGGCTGTGAGCTTCTTTGCACGCCGCTGCAAAAGCACAGGGGCGTATGTTTCAGGGAACGTCAGAGTCAGCAGCACCCATGTCGGTCCCGACGCGCCGGTGATGAGTATTGCGATGGCTCGCCAGCCAAACGCTTTGACAAGAAACCCGCAAACAATCGGTCCGAGATTCTGACCTACGAGTCCTGCGAGCGTGAAGATGGACATGACGATACCGCGGTCTTGGGCGTTGAACATGTCGGCCACAACGGCGGGAGCGACGGCTTGGGTGAAGGAGCCGGCCAGGCCACCGAAAAAACGGAGCACAATGACGACGGTCATGGACGAGGAGAATCCGACAATGCCGCTGAAGGCTACAAAGGCTCCAAAGGTGATCACGTAGAGGTCGCGGCGGCCGTAGACTTCACTCAGTGGCGAAAGGATAAGTGCGCCGACTGCAAAGCCAAGGACGAAAGTTGAGGTGGTGAGAAGTGCAGTCGTCTGCGAGATTACGAATTCGGCCTTGAGCTGCTCAGTGCCCTGTGAGAATCCAGATGACGCTATGGACACCATGAAGCAGGCAAATGCGAGCATCATAGCATTGAACCATTTACGTCCCTTAGCGAAATTGAGAGGGTTCTCAACATCACCTTCTTCCCAGCTGACAAGCAGAGGTTCCTTCTTAGCATCATCGAAGTTCTCCAAATCCAACTCCCCGCTATAGCGGCCTGATGCTCGCGATTGCCATGAAGGCCGTCTCTCAACATCGAACTCGCCAGACCACACGCGCTCCTTGACGTCGGGCTCTGCTACAGGCGCAAGCCATGTCTGCCTCTGTGCACTCCTTCCGACCCATGCAGAGTGTCTGTTGCGGTCCTGCAGTGGAGGCGGGAAAAGTGAGGAATCAACCATGACACTCATGCGCGCCGCACGACCCTCGGTATCGAAGACGCTCGTGAGTCGTTGATCGGTCTCGGCGGAAGTATCGTTGTACAGGGGCCATGGTGTGCTCATCTGAATTCCGTCGCCGTTCGCGGTAGGCCATACTGTTCGGCGGCGGTTGCTCTCGAGGTCCTCGAACCGGGAGAGACGATAGGAAGAACGATACATGATTGCGAGTCCAATGGGTACCTATTTGCCCGTTCGACAAAGGATAAAACGTGCACAACACCCAAAAATAAAAATAAAACCCGAACCAGCGGCAACGTAAAGGGAAACCAAACGAAGGGCTTGAGAAGCGAAGTAAGTCAAGGAACTCCAGGTTGAGGTGATGCATTGGCACCTATAATATGCATCCTGCTAAGTAGAGACAGTGCGTCTGTTGTTCGTCAGTGTGCGTCCTGGAATATGCTTGGGCTTGCTGTGTGCGTGGACAGCTAAATTGGCGTAGAGTAGTGGGCGATTGAGGTGGCTCCAGATGTTTGGTAGATAGTGAACAATGCCTCATGCCTCTGGTCCAAGTTGAGGGTCTCCGGCATACGGGATGGTGAACATACTAGGGTGCCTAGTGGCAGGGTACAAACAGGGGCTCGTGCTCGAGTCGTGACAGGCGACCAAAATTGATTGGGTGGCTGTGCTCACTTGTCAGTGCGGCTCTGCGAGGGCCTCGAACTCGTAAAAGGGACTTCAGTTGATCTGTTTCTCGGACAGTTCCTAAAGCTCGACCTGATCAGTAATGTTCCAGCTTATCGCTGACAAGGGCGGCTGTAGTTGGTGTGTGTCTGACGGCCCATGCAGTCTGTCAAAGCATCACTCCGTCAAACAATACATCATACTCGGCGTGACTGTAGCGTTGAATGGCACCGATAAACGAGGAAACAAGATGAGAAACATTCTGATGTAGCTGTGTCGGCATAAATATCATGACGCTGAAATAAAAGGGTTAGTAGCATGGTGCAGCAGGGCGCACACGACGCAGGTAGCCGCTGTCTTGTCGCACGACTCGAAAATGACACGCAGGTGCGCTGTGCGTTGACAGGTGTCAGGACGAGGCTGCGCACGCTATGAAACGTTCCGAAGTTGTAGCTTGTTTGAGGCGCCGCAGGCGTGGGGCCATTGCGTGAAGAGCCGCGTGGCGAAAGAAGTAGAGTACAAGAGGGTAGTCTTGTCGCATCGTGTCTCAAAGTAATGCGTACCGGTGTCGGCGGCTGGGACAGGGTGGCCAGACCAGAGGCCGGTTCGGTTGTGATTGCTATATCTGCGTCAACAACTCCGCAGGCCTCGAGCACTGGTGAAGCCAGAACTTGTGGGGAAACATCGACCAGGGTGGAAATGTCGACTATGAAGCATCGCAGGCTGCCTCTTTCGCAGTCGACAGCAGATGATTGGTGTTGAGGAGAGGTATGTCTTGGTCTCCCTCGCTCCGAAGTCACTTTCTTAAGTTGACTCGCAGACACAGCTGTGAATCTCAAGGAACATCCTACTCTTGCGAAAGGCGTAGAAGAGCAATCACGTAGTGTTCAACGTGACAGTGAACATGTGCCTAAGCCAAACGGCGTCGCTGGCAACACAGCCGGTGCAGGCGTTTCAGGCTATGCAGATATCACCCAAGAACAAGTGGTTTGCGAAAGTACAAAATTTCCAGAAAAACGATGCTTGGAATGTTGTTCGACTACGGGGGTCATGAGGACAGTGTGAATACATGCGGCTGTCTTGGTGCAGTGGAAGTTACCTAGCACTGGTGACGTAAGCACTACTAGCTTCTTGGCACAGCAGCTGCACGCTCAATCAGCGTTGGAAAGGGGTACTGTACATGTCAAGATTTGTCTGCTTGAATGTGATCATCGCGCCTGCACTTGCCTGTGCCGTGCAGTTACCCGAGAATGGAAATAAACTATACTCCATGGGCTTCAGTGCAAATATTCACTTCCAGTGTTCTTCACGAAGTAGTCTGTCTACTTACGCTGAAAGGGCGATCATGTTGTGAGGGAGCCGTCGTATAAGCGGTACAGAGCCAATCTTGATATCATCTGTATGCCGACTGTGATGCCTGACGGGCCCCATGATATACGTAGTACATCTCATAGTATCAGTCAGAGCTAAGCTTTGTTGGAGAGTGATACAAAAGCAGATCCCAACATGCTACCCAATGGGAACAACAGCGAGGAACTGTCCCGAGCCAAAAAAAAAAACAACGCGGTCTAAAGTTGAATTTTTTTACATATTGACGGAGTCTGATAGGTTGGACGTAAGAGCACAACCGTTTTCGTGCAATAATTGGGTCAGTCCTGCTTCATGACAAATGGCTTAATCATAGGTCATCCGGACTGTTGAAATCATGCTGGGGGTCCCACTTCGATAGTAACACGTACAAAATTGGCGGCGTGGATCGACAAGTTTATCAAATGGAGACCTCGAAGACGATGTCTGTTAAAGGTTGACGATGTGCCCTACGTTCTGTTGTGGTCTAGCCGAGACTGAACGACTTGAGGCAGCGTGAAATAGATGAGGCCATCAAACTGACTTCGGATGACTGAGTCCCAAGCAAGGTGTCAGCCATCTGTATGACCCCCGAGTTAGGAGCGAATACTCCACAATCTTTGATAGGGTCGTCGAGGTATTTGCCGTGAACGGCAAGAAGCTCGGAAGCACCTAATCAGTGATTGTTTCGTTCCACTATAATCACCGAGAGTGGACAATGCGTTCCTGCGCCTCCATTTGACGGTACTCAGTCATTTAAAACATTTGCAGCCTGCATTTGTTGTTAGGATAGCCGTCTTTGGCATACTAAGAGGATGATGGCAATATGTCGGAGCCTACCTCTTAAAAACGGTTTAAGAAGGCCGTCGGCGCCTCCATGCAAGGCACATCCCAATTCAGTCTTCCATCAGCAGTCCAATGGCAAAACCCTGAACGCTATTTGATGCAGCTTGGCCATTGTCGGCGCATCAGCCGTGATCAACATGATGCCAGCGTTGGCGCAGAATTTATCTTTCGGAGCCGACAACTTCTACCGAAGTGATGATGTCGCCCTCGCGCCAATATCCTTCCCGAAATAGTTTCCGATGATAATTGCTAGTACCTCTTTTACCCGGTCAATTTTTACCGCACAGGAAATGCATCTGCCATCCTCGTTGGTCGCCCAACAGGCGCGGCCAAGGAACAAAGCGCAAACTTCTACGCAACAAAGCTTGCAGAGTAGGGTCTTGTCACCATTGCGCTTGATATGTACTGTTAGGGCTCTAGCGAGGGCGATCCTCGAAATGCAGTACTATCTGACGTATATACGGAGTCGTTCAGTGCTGCCAAGATTGACACACAAATCGCTGCGGTTGCTACTGTCGCCATGTATGTATATGCACTGGCTGGTAAGCCGAACGAATTAGTGTGAGTTACTGATGCTCGATCATAAGGGGGGCTTCGACGGCGGCAACGACAGTGACATGTACCGAGTCCGCAGCTGGCAGCAAGGCAAATTTCCCTGGCAGCAGCACAACCACATACGAGGGCGAAGATATCGTAACGATACCCGTCACGGTGACCGCTGGCGCAGAGGGACTGGGAAGTGCTCGAGCTTCTGCAATGTCAAGTGCGAGTGCAAGCGCAAGCCTCAGCGTAACATCTGGAAGTGCATCAAGCGCGACTACTGCGAGCGTTACGCAGATCGTTGGCACGAACAGTCCGTATGCCAGCGATGTCAGCCGCTCACAATCTGCTTCAGCCACTCCATCAACCGGCGCAGACCGTGCAACCTTTGTCGTTCAGAGATGTGGTGTTATGGGCGCCCTTGTGGGCGCCGCCGGTGGCTTGCTCTTGTAGTGCGCCGGTCCGAGGAAAAGTCGCGTTCAAACGACGTAAGATGTACTGATCAAGCTGCTTGACACGTTTTTTGCCGTCGCCCAAGGTTCCCATCTTCCGACATGTTGGGTTTCCAGCACGTCATCGCTTAGAGCTCCCACGCCATGTCTCAACGTCGCAACTCTTGCTCAGCTGCCGAGCTCAATCACCTATCACAGCTCGCTGTGATGCACAAAAGATGCAGTAATCCGGATGCGTGCTCCTTGCTGTCCGCTGCTCGCCAGAAGGTCGGGCTTGGCACGGTCGTCCTGTACGGCATCTTGGACACCGTCACCCACTCTCAAATGAGTCGTGTGTGCCTTTGCCTCGAGGTTGCCCGCATCGGATGCAATACCCTGAGTCCTAGACAGCATTGCAATAAGGTGGATGCATTGCGCGATGAACGCAATGGACGAATACCTGCATAGTCTGTGTAAACCATGTATAAGAAGTACTCTTCCCCATGTTGTTCATCATTCTTGTACACTGCTACATCAGTCATCTTTTCCACCTTTTGTCCATGCTGGTGAAGCCAGCAAAAGTGCCATTCCGCAAAATGGCGCCTGCTCCAGAAACAACAATACCACGAGACAGGCGGTGGAAGGTCAAGTGGTTTTCAGATGATGACACCAAGGAGGATCGCAAATTCATCTCCAAGATCGACATGCTTCTAGTCCCCTACTCGGTCTTGGGGTACTGGGTCAAGTATATCGACCAGTCGAACCTGAACAACGCCTATGTTGCTGGCATGAAAGAAGACCTCGGGTTTCATGGCAACGAACTGGTGCAGCTACAGACGCTCTTCACTCTTGGATCTGTCCTTGGCCAGATTCCGTTTCTGTAGGTAGTCGTCGGCACGAACCATTTGACAGATGTCTGACCAAAGACTAGCTTCATCATGACCTATGTACCAATTCATTGGTTAATACCCGCATGTGACATCGCTTGGGGCGTCTTCACACTCTTGCAATTCCGTGTCAACACACATGCTGAGCTAGCTGCATACCGCTTCTTGATTGGCTGGTTTGAGGCAGCATTTTTTCCAGCTATGCACTACGTCTTTGGGTCTTGGTATCGTGGCCACGAAATTGCTCGTCGGGGTGGAATCTTCTACACTGGGCTCGGTCTTGGTACTCTGACTGCAGGTCTTATTCAAGCTGGAGCATCTCAGCGTCTTGAAGGTGTCCACGGTACGTATCGCAACCCCTGATTCAGCCTCTAAAGGGAACTGACAAGCGATCAGGACTCGAAGGATGGCGATGGATGTACATCATCTGCGCAATCATCACCATTCCTGTCGGCATCATCGGTTACTTCGTTCTCCCCGGAACTGTCGACCAGCCCAACCGGTGGTGCATTAATGACAAGGATGTCACAATCGCCCGGGAGCGTCTCGAAAAGCATGGTCACGTTACCAAAGGAAAGATGAAGTTCGGTCACATCAAAAACACATTGCTCGGCTTTCGATTCTGGACTGTCGTTGTTACTGACGTGCTCTTTTGGAATGCTGGTATCCATAAAAGCACGGCTTCGTTTCTGCTCTGGATCAAGTCCATTGCGCCAGGCAGATTCAGCATCGCAAAGGTCAACGAGCTAGGTACAATAGCCCCTGCTCTGGGTATCGGGTACACACTGTTTGCGTGTTTTGCTTCAGACATGTATCTTGGACCTGCATGGGCCATTACTATGTGTTCGGTCTTCAATGCTGTTGGTCTTGCAGTCTTGACGGTATGGACGGTTCCGGAAGATGCACTGTGGTTTGGGTTTGCCACAATGTACTGGTCTAACGCACTGTCAAGTGTCTTCCACGGCTGGGTCAACAACTTGCTGCGCGACAGTCCCGAGGAGCGAAGCTTCACACTGGTACTCATCAATTTGCTCTCACAATCATCGACGGCTTGGACACCGTTGCTGACGTTTCCCACCGTGGATGCGCCTCGATATCGCAAAGGCTTCTCGTTCTGTCTTGGGTGCGCGGTCGCGCTGATTGTCTTCACGTGGGTCATGCACTACTACCTCAAGCGTGATGCTAGACAAGCGAAAGGGTCGGCAGATGTGGAAACAGACATTGGCCACGAGGTCAGCACTACAGTGTCGAGCGAGCGAGATAACGAGGCACCCAAAACTGATGTGTCTGATAAGGGCGTCCTTTCAACAGCAGGTGATCGCAAAATTTAGTCATCTCAGATCCTTTGGTAGGATCTTGTACAGACCAGATGACAGTGAAGTCCAACTTGCTGGCTAGCTTTGTGTTGTTTAGAGATTGATTGCCGAAAAATATTGCGTATTGGTCAATTACGCTTGTTGTATATACCCAACCCAATATTGATGTCTACGGAAACTTCTTCAATTGTCATTGGGAACCATTGTCTGTGGCATCTGGCACTAATCCTGTTCCAGTTGGCCAAGTTGACCTGTTCTGACGCTTTATGAATTAACCTAGAATCTCTGCTAGAAACTGGATGTTTTTAAACGTAGAGTAAGACTTGTTCGTCGGAGATCATCGAGTCACCTAGCACCCATAATTTTGACTAAGGGAAGCTGTTTTGAGGCGACCTACGTGTTACTTTCACAGCTTGAAGTCGCGTCTTCAAAACTCGTTGTAACATACTGAAGGCGAAGCCAGTGTAATTGACAACCTTTATAATGTATTAGTTACGATAGGATGAGCTCCGTTGGAACTTCGCATTAGAGACGTACGTCAGCTGACCGACCGCCTTCTGATTGGCTCGATCGCCAATCCAAGTCTTGCCTTCAACTTACCACATCGAAGCCTTAAGACATTCGAGTATTTCACCTGAAGTGCGTGTGTGAAAAAGTACAACCTTCAATAAGCCTTGAACATGTCACAACCGACGATCAGTATCGTGGGTGCAGGCATCGGAGGGCTAGCCCTCGCCCGATGCCTTTTGCAGCGGGGTTTTCGCACCATTATCTACGAAAAGGCTTCTTCCGGTTCTCGTCACAACTACGCTATCACGCTACAACCATCATCGTATCGACCTCTTCTGAAGGCTTTGAATGTCGATGAAAATACATTCAAAAGCTCTGTGGCCGTCGACTCTGGCATCGGCGGCTTCGGCAAAATCCATACCGAAGGTTATGGATATCGCAATCTTGAGCCGGCATCATTCCGAGCAAACCGGAAGAGGTTTGAGGATTTCTTGAGAGAGGGGCTGGATGTGAGATGGGAGCACACACTCCAAACTGTGGAGCAAAAGCCAGGCCACCAATTGATTTTGCATTTCGCCAACGGACAATCAGCGACGACTGACACTACAATTGGTATCGAGGGACCGCACTCTGCTATCCGCAAACAGTTTCTGCCTTCAGAAAATCCCGATATCCTACCGTACGTGGCGTTCAATGGCAAGCGCAAGATTCCCCGCAATGTCTTCGATGAAATTTACGCCCCAACGTTCGTCACTACAACCGTACTCGAAGTCAGGCAACGTGATGTTGTGCTGAACGTCAGCATCAACGATGTCACAAATGATGAAGTCAGTATTAGCTGGATCTATTCTCGCCCGGCACGTGAATCCACAGATGCACTGCACAAGCCCAACAGGTCAAATGCGTCCGCTAAACACGTTCCCGAGGAGTTCTTCAAGGAAGTCGGCGCGCTGGGTGGACTGTCGCCACCATTTACTGATATCTTCAATCCTGCGAAGTTGCGTCAGGAGCGGATCTTGCATTGGCTAATGCGCAGCATTCTCGTATCGAAGCATGACGTTCAGTTGGTTGCGGGCAAGGGCATCTGGCTGATGGGTGATGCTGTACACGCAGAGCAAATTATAGGTGGTGGCGGAGCAAATGCAGCTATCGACGACAGCGTGGACCTTGCAGGCTGGATTGCGGAGAGGGGCACAGAAGACTCGATCGGTTGGTACAATCGAAGATACGCTAGCTGGCAGGCTGGTCAAGAGAAGAGCCACGCATGTATTTGTCACATACACGGAGAGCAAACTGCCTTCGAAAAGGCAAACTGACACCTATGAGGGGAGACTATTGACATGGAAGCAAAACATGATTTCTAGGCTCAAGGCGCTAGTCTCGAGCTGTTTGCTAGCGCAACAATGAGGGAAAGGCGAATTCTCATGTGTCTTTTCGATCAAGCCTTTGCAGCTGGGCATCAATGCACTGATGCGTATCCGGGCGCATCGCAATCGAGATTCGAGCGTCTGATTTTTGTGAGACCGCGAGGAATAGTGAATTGTATTGTGCATCAGAGCCCGGCACGTGCACAGACTCACGAGATTTGTCCCCCTCTTTGAAACCACGCAGAGCAGCGGCAATACCGATTATTAGAGTTACGAAAAGATTCAATCGTAGAATAGTATCTTTCTTATAAGTCTGCATTTTCCAAGGATCAAAGTTGTCTTGTTGGCGTTGTGTGCTATAGTGAAGAGAATAACTTTGTTTGCCTCCTGGCTTGTTTTTGAGCCCGTTCTTTTTCGTCCACCACTGGTAGCTTTGTCCGGGGAAAGAGCGCTGGGGAATAGCCGCTTGCGCCCCACCAAACCTCTCATCTCGCAAGCTGTCTGCACCTCTACAGAGACGAGATAGAGGAACGCATTGAGCAGACCTCGGCTTCAAAGTCCCCTCGTACTTGCCAAACTTGGGCGACAGCGTGGTCGTTAGGTAGGTGGTTGCCGGCTTCTCCTCACCCCAAGGCCTGCAAACTTGCTGCCCCCTTTTTGCAAAACGTTGTCGACACCCAACCCAGGTAACCGCTTACATATCCACCACGCGTCGCAACTGCACGTCATCAGCTGTTGTGTATGCACCGCCTGCACTACTATTAAACGGAAAATTGCAAGTCCGGCCTTGTCCGGGGCAATTTCCAGAGCCTCGGTGATGTCGATCACATGAACTCTCATGAGCATCATGTTCGTTCTTCTGCTTTTGTAGGTGGGTCTTTAAACATACCCCATGCTTTTACCAAGTCACCGTTGCTCAGCATGGCATTTAGACGGATTGGATGGTCTTCCGACAATATTGACCTTGCTGGAAGATGACGCATAGTTTTGTCATGTCTTTCAGGCAGAACGGGCGCGAACCTAATTGAAAAATGTCCAAGAGGTCTAAGGTTACAGGAGACTAACGCAACACCCAATACCAGCGCTGCGCAACACTCTCCGCAGCCATCGTCCCTTCCCGCAGTGTCCCGCTACCCAACGTCTGAAACCGTGCGTCGGCCGTGATGCCCATTTATGCGTTTCAAATTCGCCTTTGCACCAACCGCTGCACGCTTTCAAAATCGTTGCTTTCTTGAAGGAGAAATTCGAACGGCGGTATTGAGCACTGTCTAAAAGATCGTCGAGAACCGAACACATGGGCCATCATAATGTTTTCTTTAAGAACGTTGGATCAGAACCACTGCAGGACTGCTCACAGCGTCTCGTGGTTGAGGTGTTACTCGCGCTACGAGACAAACGGCCCTCGTTCATTCTTTCTCATCGTTCCGTCAATTACTTGCATCTACTAAACATCACATAATGGAGTCCGCACAAGACTACCTGTATCCACGAAATGAGCTGGCCTCACCACCGCTCGCTCAGCCGCTTCGGAAGCCGAGCGTTGTGGCTTCCATAGAAGACGACGATGACGATTGCCAGCCGTTTGCTCGCTCAACCTCGGGCTTGAGTGGTTGCACTGCGACAATCACACACCGCAAGCACGAGTCATACAATTTGTCCGGCAGTATCTTTCTCGTGACATCTTCGGGCACGATGCTAAGCCTCCCCGTACCATCCGAGAGCTCGACTGATCCCCTAAACTGGAGTAAATGGAAGACGGCAGGCGCCATTGTGGCAGTAGCATGGTACTCTATTGTCTCCCTGACTGCAGTACAAGCCGCTAGTATGGTTTTCCATGGGATTCTCACTGATTTCGATGGCCAGGTATGTTTCCTCGTGCAGTGGCTAGATTTTTGATTGACTGTATCTGCAGGATATCAAACCGTGGACTGTAGAGACGCTTGTGACAGCTCCCACTCTATTCATGGGCTTTGGCGCACTACTCTGGGTTCCCCTGTCTCTCGGAATGGGAAGACGCCTGACATTCCTACTCGCGGCCTTCATGATGTTACTTGCGACAATCGGTGCTGGTTATGCTGCAAGTTTTCATCAACTCCTAGCCTGCCTTTGCTTTCTGGGTTTGGGCGAGGGCTTCTCGCTGACATGCGTATGTTTCTTACACTCCCAGCCCCTTGATCATCTTGCTGACTACTGCAGGCTCTTCTGATGATGATTGACATGACCTTCATTCACCAGCGTCCGAGAGCCATCGCATTACTATGGTCACTTGCTGGCTTCGTAGGCACTTCCTCGTTGGCATTGGTCCCATACATGTCCTCTCATGGCGACGATTGGCGTCTATTTTACCACTACTGGTCTATTCCTATGGCAATCTCCTTTGTTCTTGTCTTTCTTTTGTACCCTGAAACCTACTTCAAGCGACCTACGGTAGCCTTCGATGGGCTGATCTTGTTACAAAGTGCCACCGAGAAGCTCACAGTATACAAAGACAACGAAGCCGACTCGGACATCTATCGCAATTTACCCGATCTCCCTTGCGGGTCGCAGCGCAAGGGTCTCAACAGTCTGCGCGACCGTATGGGTCTCTGCAGATCGGTCTTCGCATCCTGGACTGCTGTAAGGCGATGCTACTACCAAATGGCCTTCTGCGTCGTCAATCCTCTCATATTCTGGGTGTTCATCGCATCGTCGATCAACTTCGCTGGCATGCTCTTTATCGGCGCCACATATGCCCAGATACTACGGTCACCTCCATACAGCCTGCCATCGGTACTCATCGTCAACGTCAACATCTGCTCGGGCGTCGGTGCGCTGCTTGCCTTCCCACTCGGCGGGATGCTCGTTGGCAAAATTCTCAATCGTCTTGCTAAACGAAACCGAGGTGTGCGCGAAGCTGAACACTACTTGGTTGGCTACATCCTCCCAGTCGTCACTGGCGCTCTAAGCACCTTCATATATGGCTTCGCTGTTCAACGTAAGCTTCACTTCGCCTTTTACTATTTCGCATATGGTCTCAACGGCTTCTCCTACACTACTTTATCTATAAGCAATACCATGTGGGTTACCGAGGCATTTCCCCGTTGGGCGGCCCCAGCGATCAGTGTTTTGGGTGGTGGCTGCTACATTCTGAGCTTTGCAATGAGCTTTGCCTCAACGTCTTGGATTGCAGCTCATGGTTATAAGTTGGTCGGTATTGAGCTGGCAGTACTTCAAATTGTGGGAGGTCTCGTAGCAGTCCCAGTTGCATTCTGGGGCAAGAGTGCAAGACAGGCCATTCATGGTAAATGGGCGCATGAGCGAGCTGGTGCACTTCGACCTCTTTAGTTGAGTATTTCCGCGACTCAACTTCTTGATTATCTCAATGCACGGGCTATGGTATGACCTCACGTTTTGGCTTCAGTCCTTCCATGCGCTTCTGTTCCTTGCGTATCAACGTTGTCAGCGGGCCCTTGGGCACATCCTCGCGATCCAGGAACAGCTCCACCATTCTCAATCCTGTCGCATCGGACAGCTCCTTACTAGCTAAAACCTTTTCAAGCTCTCCCCACGTTCTTGCCTGCGCAGTGAAAGTGTTTCCTTCTGCACCAAAGAAACTCGGTGCGCCCAGGTATCTCCAAGCTGCAACATTGTTGTATGATGCCTTCAGCCCGTGTATCGCTCTTTCAATCGTGTAGCCATCGTTGTTCAGCACAATAATGATGATATCGAGATCGTGCCTTATCATGGTCGAGATCTCTTGTACTGTCATCTGTAGGCTACCATCCCCAATGAACAGTATTGTGCGACCGCTTCTAGTGCTGCTAGTGGTCTGCGTCTGCATCTGTCGCAGAGCGAGTGCTGCCCCTTGCGCGGCGGGTAGCATATACCCGATCGAGAGCCAAGTCACAGGCGCGAAGATGCGAACGTTTGGTGGAGTGCGCATCTCGCGCACGCCGTAGCCGGAGGTACCGGTCTCGCCCATGACAATGTCTCCCGGACGTATGAAGGAGGCAAATACATCCCAGAGTTTGGAATGGGAAATCACCTCATCCCTCTCAATGTTGGAAAAGGAAATAGGCTGCTGTACGTGCCACGTGAGGCCGTGCAGGTCAGAAGTCGAGTAACGTGTGATGTTAGCTGTATTGAGATGAGTGTGGAGTTGAGACATGGCCAATCTGGCAGGTATGTCGCGCAGCACTTTGCCTTGAATCCTGATTTCTGTATCTGAGACAACAATGCTCTTTTCCGATTTCGGCTTCGCAGTCAAGGCATAAGAGTTGGTCGTACTGAAATGAGGCCCGAAGACCAAAACCAGGTCTGCTTGTTCGAAAAAGCTTTGTACTGATGCCTCATCAAAACTGCCTTTGTATACGCCTTGGAAATTGGGAAGACCTTCATCAATCAGCCCTCGACCGTATGAGGTTGTCCATGTAGGCCATCCGGTAGCCGCAACCACAGTCTCGACGTCTTTGGTGATGTGAAGTGCTCTACATTCGCCATCGACTAGGATGATGGGGCGCTTGGCTGTGTAAAGCTTGGTGAGAACTTCATCGACAGCATCACTAATTGCTGTCGTCATGAATGGCTCAGGAAGCTTGAGCGGGTCTTGTAGGCCTGTCGCGCGGACTGATGCGTCGACTAGGTCAACTGGAACTTCGATGTACACTGGTCTGCTGTGTATCAAGCATTGTTGAATCACTCGATCGATCTCTTGGGGTGCAGTGAGAGGGTCCCTTAAACTGGTTTGAGCCACTGTGACATGTGCGTGCATCTGGCCGAATCTTCGAAAGTTGCCATCGTTGAATGTATGGTGAACAGTAACTCGGCCATCTTGCGTGGCTCGGTCCGGTGTCCCAACAATGTGCACAACTGGTGCGCGTTCAGCAAATGCACCCGCAACTGCATTGATAGCCGATAGCTCGCCAACTCCAAACGTAGTTACTAGGGCCGCGATACCTCGGATCCTGCTGTAGCCGTCCGCAGCATATCCTGCGTTCAGTTCGTTTGTATTCCCGACCCAAAGCAAGCCTGACGGCTCGACGTAATCTAGCAGATCAAGGTTGAAGTCGCCTGGGAAACGGATTAGCATTAACATATGGATATGTCAGGCTCATGGTTTGTCCTACCGGGCACTCCATGGACAGCACCTGTGCCTATCTGGCGCAAGCGGGTGAACAGGTACTCTGCGAGTTTGATTGTTTCTGTCATTGTCAAGTGAGTTCTTGGCCGATTTTGCTGTCCAGTTCTCGGCCCAAAGCTGCATTTATACGAAGCGTTTCGGTCTTTGCTGATCTGTCGCGGACTGGCGTGAAGGGCGATTATGTGGTCAGGTGGGGTTCGCACGGCCGGCTACCTGCGGGTCCCTCGGTTTGGCTAGCGCTGGTCTTGCAGATCTCAGAAGCAAAGGCACGCACGACAAAACAGTAATCGCAACGCTACCAATGTATACTTATTGACCTTACCCTACAAATGAATTTCTTATCTACGCCTTTGTGTTAGAGTAAGAATGTGGTAGACACTTCTGTCTGTAGCTGCTTGCCATCCATGCGTTAGGGCTATTGACAGCGATAGGACATCCGTCAGATTGAAACATCAGGGAGCAGATTCCCACCCTGCAGCAGCTTGAGTGACGAGGCCAATATCTGTAGGATGGACCTTAATCCCGAAAGCTTTTGGAGATGCCATGTAAGCATGCTTACTCCAGATATATGCAAGAACAACGAAATGTGACTTGACGCTCTCGCTTGTGGTGCTACACCCACAATACCAATCACAACATTGCAGGCTCTGGAAACCGTTGTTCCGTAGCACACCGGGTTTCATCGTCCCGTGTATTCAGCCAGACTCATCACCACAACGCTAGCAGCTATGTTGATGTCTTAGGTGATGGAGCTCATGACAAAAGGATATCTTGAACCAACTTGCTAGAAAAAGAAGCTTCTTTAAGTGAAAAAAAAA
>JUDZ01009601.1:0-30204 GCA_000812845.1 Stagonosporopsis tanaceti | reverse complement strand
TACACGAACAATAGCTCTGGTGCTATTATAATAGCTCCTTAAGCCCCGAGATGTGATGACATGACTGTAGAGCTTATTCCTTTGCAGTCTGCACGCACGAACACTTATGAAATCACAAGACTTCGACCACGACAACTTGGTAACCAGCGTTCGACAGAGCATGTAGTATGAACATGCCCTGATTCAAGGTTGTCAACGAGATATGCTCATCATCATGGTGGTGAACATTGGCTATGCTCCCGCCAGGAATCGAGACCACAAGATACAAAACAGCGGAGAGCATCCTGTCAATTCTATGCTGACCATAGACCGTGAGAAGCTACTTATCGACAAGTTGACGTTGCTTACTGTATAATTACCGATGGTTGTACTTGGATCAGTTATACCAGTCAGGAATTTGCCATGCCACGAGACGTTAGTCCACTTACCCTGCCAAGAGCAACCTGCAGTCAGCCCGAACAGTGTTATGACAATTGTTGTGTTGTTGGCAGAAGCACAAAGCTGAGGCTTCGCTGGTAGCTAGTAATGCCAACAGGACATCTCAAGTTTCACTGACCCCGAGAAAGAGCCTGGGGGGCTCGAGGCTATTACGAGCCCACTCTAGGGTTCAGTATGAGGTGCAGGCTCAAGCTGAAGAGCCAGTCGGGCATAGCTCTATGTACCACATCTCCCTCTCTACTACTTGTTCTCGTCTTCCACTCGGAACGCATCGAAATAGACTACTATGGGGACTTCCGAAATTGTACAGTCGATATGACTAGTTCACAGGGTGCACCGAGGAAATTGAAAAGGTAGGACTACCGCTTGAAAGTCAAGCTAGTAGATCTTGATCGTGTCCAGGAACCCCGTGATGGACGTCCGGTTGAATAGCTTGATGGACCAGGTCTATACCATCCTAATCACTGCATGCACTGTGCGAAGTGTTCTTCAAGCCAAGAACAAGCAGACCTGTACAAGTTAAGGAATGTATGATGGCTGACGATCAATGCGGTTGCGGCGTGTTATCAAGCAGAAAGACGGCCCTACTGAGCACACCAGGGCCTGTGAGTATGATGTAGCTTGACGCACGGCAGAGACACAGAAGGTCAGGCCGATAGGAGCGGGAGGAAAGACCTCCTTGCAGCGCATTTTGAGCGCTGTCTACTGTGATCTCACTTCAAGATAACATCTTCGATCCATAGTAATTCTCAAAACCAGCACATCTGTGCTGGACGCATCGGCATAATCAAGTCATGCCAAGTATGCTCACTCGGCATGTGTGATGGTTGGACGATGCTCAGGTTCCCCTCCTCTAGCACACAATGACTCCACGATCGCGGGACCTTTTCCCCCTAAGCAAGCATGCATAGAACCGCGATACGTCCGGTTTTGTGCCAGCCCAGGACAAGCTGCACGCTTGCAACGTGTAGCAAGCTTACCGCATGTAGCACTAGCAAACGGCGCCGTCCTCTTACTGGTTGGATCATGCGGAAATGCATCCCGAGGCATCGACACTTCACAGTTCTTTCTTCTTTGGGCAGTTTGGATGTGCCGTCGGTGTTATTAAGGTCAGACCATTTTCGTGTATGTGGTGTTGCAGCTCGTATAGAAGTCTCACATCTTCAGCTGAAATCTCCGCGGGCGGACTCAGCCGCATTTGAGTTGAAGTCTGGTGGACTCTGAGTGCAGAAGCGTCAATTCGCGAAGACCAAGAGAGATATATATCGCACCAAGAGATACTTAATGAGGAGCCACGAGGGCGGCAAGACTGCAGAGTTGAAAGTCGAGGTCTCGAGATGAAGCTTGCCCTGATTGGCCGCGAGAACCTCAATTTGTTTAGCGCGCTTCTGCAACGACCCCAGGACGAAGGATGATGAGCACGCCCGGTTCTCGTACACTGCTTCCTAGATCCTTGAGTGAATACGCAATCCACTGATCTACAGGCGCGCCTGGCTTTCCTTCGCGGCGCTCGAAACTCGGGATTCCCGCAGACCTCGACGTCATTCCATAGCCTCAACCTCAGCCACCCTTCATATGTACATTACTATCAGCGAAACACAATGCGGGCCGAAGCGTAGTTTAATATAGCACCTCGCCACCTTGCTCTCAAGTATCTCCTCGAGCCCCCTGCAGCGAGCCGCGAAACATCCTCGAATTGCATTGGCGTGCTATAGTTACCTTCGTCAAGTTTACATAACAAGGAAGCCTTGTCCTCTCCCCAGCGCAAAACTTCATCCTCTCTGGCATTTGGAGCGGATCCTACGCGCTCAAGATGTGTTGAGAAGAGGATTCGATACCTGACGTTGACCTGTTCGGAGCTTTGAGCCGCAACACTACCACTGCTCCACAGCGACCGTGCTCTTTGGCGCCAGGCGCCGCATGCGCTGTGACTGGCGGTACACCTTCCCACAGTCTCCAAAATTACCTCGAATTACTGAATCAGGTGTTGGTCAGCTCGAACAACCAGAATATCATACGACTCTTTTGTTGCCCACGTTTGATTGGTCGGGTGTTTCTCCTCGATCCATGCTGCCCTTTTGGGAAGGGAACCTCGCCAAATAGGTGCTCTAATTGGACAACTTCATAATAATTCAACTTCCCTGTCGCTCAACATTCTAGGTAGAAGATCCTTGGCTTTCTAGCAATGCGCACTACCGAAGCGAGCTCTAGTCCGGCCAGCTGTTGGACAGCCTCGAAAACAGGAATTGTGACTTTGCCATGTGCGTCACTATCTGTAAGTGGCCACATAGCGAAGACGATCACCGAGTTTCCCATGAACTTTCCACTTGTTGCCATCAGCCCGACACCAAATCCGGTGAATCAAACATTCCCTGGTTAGTGGTCAACATCCCCTAGCAAAGATCCTGCACAGCCCCGCAACGAGTCCTTGGGGACACTTTCCCAGCCATCAAACTCGTCCTTACCGCTTTTACTGGGCGCACTTGTTCTTCGTAATGCGCGAGTAAGGTCTCTTGCCGCAAGTGTTGTTTTCTGTCAGCGTTACCCGTCCCGGGTGCATGAGGTTGTGGCTACTGACCCGAGTAGTGGGTCCTGGATGCACTAAAGCAGTTATTCGAGACGAGGCCATTCAAGTTATCCCAGTACTCTCGTGTGACTGGCAGGAAGTCTTGCCCACAGTGAAGAACACTTTTTGCAAATTGCCTATTGTGGCATTGGCCTACTACCAGGCTGTGATAGCCGTTTTCATGCGCTGTGGTGTTATTGCGCAGGCGTTTGTGACTGGATGGGCGACTTCTCCCCCGTCGTCAATGTTTTTGAGAACTACTGCTTCAGGGATCTCGCTCGGGTGTACGGCAGGCACTACTATTGAGAGATGAGAGAGCTGTGCATGCATGAGTGGAGCGGACGGGATGTTCGACATGAGCTCAGTCGTCGTTTGTGGTCTATATGCAATGGGTAGTGGAGCAAGATATGCCTGAACAGCGGGAAACATGTCCGCGAACAACGACAGTTTCTGAGATTTACTGCTTTCGGATTGTCGAGCAGGTCGTATCGTTGACATATGTACAAGCAAGCTGTGCATGCATGGGCGGATCAGACAGTCCGCTCATCGTGGGGTTGGTTGTTGTTTTTGTGGTCTAGAACAAGGGGAGGTAAGCCTGACATCACAATCTGTTCTACAGTACATGAACACCGGGCAACCTCTCCTCAGTGAACAACACTTTGCGAGATTTACTGCTTCGAGAGTATCTGGCGGGTCACACGATCAAGAGATGAACGAAGTAAGCTTGTACGAGTGGAGCTAACGGATTCGATGCGCTTTGCGGTAATACTGACACTGCAATAAATCCTAACACGCTGGCTAGACGGCGGGCAACTTTTCCACAGTCAACAACATGTACTTGAACTTGCTATATTAGGAAGTTACCTTCGATGTCTGGCGACACAGGATGCTGGACTGAAACAGCGGCGTGCATGTAGAAGCAAAGTAGGCGAGCTGATAGTGGTGTTTCGATACGAGTTCTATTGTTCTAGGACAGTAGATTGTAATGCTGACGTAGATCCTACAGCACAAACGTTTTATTGGATGCTACCGGCGGAGGACTTGCCCTCCCGTCTTTGACACTTTTTGAAAGTTACTCTTTCAGGTCTAATGCGTTGTCAAGGAGCGAGAGACGGGTGCCAGAGCGGGAGGGTCCAAGAACCAGGGCCAGCGCATTATCGGAGTTCATACAAAGGACAGTACGTGTGACGCACGTGCTGATATCGTAATGTAGGTGTGATCTAGCCAGAGGAGAATGGTCACGCGTACGATAGTGCGATTGCAAGACGTTGCCCAGATAACCAGCTATTGTGTATTGGCTCCTAAAAAATCGCACATAATGAACTACTAGAAACACAGGTGTAATTCCCGCAGGAGGACTGAAAGGGGTATAGGGTATCTCGAATGCAGTACGGGTACGGGTAACATGCTAAAAAAATGCGGGGATACATTGGGAAGACCGGCCGTGGAATGATAAGTTGTGCCTGAGCGAAGCGAGCTGCGGACAAGAGGAATATATCCCCTCATTAACATCAACATCAACGACGTGACCGCCCGTGACGCGAGCTTGGTCCCCTTTGACCACCAGAGGTTTGTGAGCTACTGACACAATCCCAATTGAACGGCATCTGGGAAGTAGGGATCGTCACACCCTCATATCTTCGAAGCCTCTCCGTCCGCGGCGGTGGTGAAGGTTGCGCAAACGCATCACGACGGACTGTCTCGAGCGCTTGGTTCGTGGCCGCCAGAACAGCAAAGCGGCGATCAGGGACCCGCCTGGCAGCCGTGTTTGGTGTTCTTGAGCGCGCACTGCGCGAGGTAGGGGCTTGTTGTTCGTGGTGACGTGAACGACGATGGTGCGATTGCGAGCGCGACGAAGTTGGGACAGTATCGTACTGTTGTGTGGATCTGTACTGACGACTGGACCGGTGGCTGCGTGGTGAAGCCTCCAAGGTCTCGTAGTTGCGCCTTGATGTCTTTGGTGGGGAAGATGCAAAGAACGACCAGCCACTGGATGGTTCAGGACGAATGTTCTTCTTGGATTTGGAGTTCTTTGGAGGATCCCGCTTGGCTCCGCGACCTCGAAGCGTTCCCTGCGAAGTCTGCTTTGGATGTCGCTGACGCTGACGGGTGCTGCGATGGGGTCTGGGATTAAGCAGTGTTTCCTGTGACGAATGTGCGCTTCCGGGTTGATACGCAGTACCCGGATGCACAGAGCGTTGCCACATGGTAGGCACTTGGACATTCAACGCTGGTCTGTATGGGTCGTAGCCTTGCTGGTCCTGCATGTACTGGTAATGCGGCCGCGGGCCGATCTCAGTCCTGGCCTTGCGCGGTGAGTGCGGAACCTCAACCTCTATCGAGCGCCTTTTCCTCGATGACTCCTTCGACCTGCGCTTCTCTTGTACCTCTGCGACATTTGGTCTAGCCTTCCGATGAAGCGCGCCATCCGCCGGCGCATCGCGTCTCCTCTTTTCATTCGATGATGGAGACTTGTACTTCGGTTTACTTGAGAAACCGAAGTTGAAGCACCAACACATCGGTCCTGGCTCGTTCTGCACTCGTCTCGAAAAACCCGCCGTTCCTGGATATATCTAAGGCTGTGGTCTGCAAGGCCTTTCCGATTGGTGAGCGACGGGACGATGCAGGTGAGGGACGTAAGGAACTACTTATGGGCGCGCATAACAAACCAATGATGGATGCGACAAGGACTTGTAGTTCAAAGCAAGGGATACTTAGAGGACTAGGCGCAAGAGAGAGGAAGAGGCTTGGGCGCAATGATCTCATGTGAAGACAAAGGACTGACAGGGTAGCACCCCACACCACTGTCGCGGCGTAGAAGCCGAATTCCAATAAAGTACTTGACTGCATGGCCAGAAGCTAGTCATGAAAGATCCCATCCGAAGTACCTGGTATCGAGGGGATTGCGCTCCAATCAGACGCGAATGTGTCTGATGGTGTGCGAGGAAAAGACTGATTCGTAAGTTCACGGAGGGGTGGCTTACTAGGCCACATGACACCTTGGAACTGGGCAGCTGATCTACTTATCTTTTACACAGCGGGTCTGCTGCGTTAGTTGTGGATATAGGGCGCTGAAAATGCTCGTCAGAGCGGCGCGCGGCTCTTATATGGGCGCAGTTTTCTTTTCGACAAGACTTATGCCCTTCATGTGCTGGTTCTGCGTGTACCTGCGTTTGCTACGTGGCACCTGTGCAGCGCAGGCAGCGCGGGACGGCTCGCAAGTCGATCCTGGGCACGGTCATCGACGGAGGTGTTCTCGTGTGATGGCGCATTTTTAGCTGCAGGTGAAGGGATGTGATGCTGACCTGGTGACGTAGATGGGTTGCTTATCGGTATCGGTCCTTCCCGTGACGCCATTGGCTGCATGGGATCCTTTGGCCCCATCAGCGCAAGCGAGCGGTGAAGGTTGACAAGTACCCTGTGTAATGTTTCAGGCCATTTTGGTGAGCGTATCGGTCAGAAACCGGCTTGGAGTGCACGCGTTCCTGATTGTCTGACTCCGTCTACTCAGCCAGGCGTTCTATCAAGTTCGGGACTCGCAGACCCCTTTCCGGAATCGAGCTCGTCCATTAGATCATCAGAGTGCAGCCAATGGTTTCGCGAGATCGATCGTTTGCTCTGATGCTCATATAGCACCTGCATCGGGATCTGACATTACGAACCTACACGAGTAGCGGGTTTACCGATCTTGCGACAACAAATCAGCTGAATCGATTGCGTGGATATCTGCTGTGCTCAACCTCCAATGCAGACCTGAAAGTCATCCACACCTGCGTGCGTCCGTCTACACGTACATCAATTACCAAGCTCACTGATCGGGTCACCACCCTCTGACCATCCTTACCCGGCACACCTGTCCCTTGCCCGTTCGCAACACACATAACAACCCTACCGTACCTTGTTCACATCTCCTTTCGTGCTCATGTGCTACCGTGATTGAAGCGGAAGACGCTCGTGGTCGTCTTTCAGCTTTAGCGTTGATCTGTGATGACTCGCACTTGTGACGTCGCAACTAAAGAGAAAACCCCTCGTGGTTGTTTTTCAGTTTTTGCATTGCTCTTTGATGGCTTGCACGTGGTTGGCTGAGATGTTACATTGTCGGCAATGCTGTGGATGTCAAGATAATTTCGTGAGTCTGATGTAGTGGGTGCTGGATGTAGACAGATTGCGTTGGTCGCGAGGTCCATCAGTGGTATCGGGCTTGCATCGAGGTATACGCCTTATGCTGCACCGGAAGCCTGGATCAGACTGCTTGTCACTTTTCTCCTGATCTCTGCTCTTGCTTCATGTGTAGAGACGCCACGGGCTGGATTATCAGTGTCCATACAAAGGTAGAGGGAAGAATACTATGTCAACATACCTTAGTTGGTGCCAGTCGTTTTGACCCTCTTCACGGGTTGATCTTCTTCGACAGAACCGCCGTGCTTACGCTTGATCCCTGCAGAAGATGGGGTTGACGGGGACGTAGAAGGTGATACCGACGCAGGAGTCCGAGGAGGCGGGGAGGGCAGTGAATGAGCAACGATTTGTCTGCGACGACGCGGGGCAGACAGGACATCACCGTTTTTCAGGTTCTCTTCGATGAGAGCTTGGACGTCATCCTCTGGCTTGGTCGGCCGAACCTTCTTCTTGATGCCTGCTTCTCGAGAAAGCGAATGTGTAGCGTCCTTGGATTGTCTAACGAGTGCGGGAGTAGAGGAGGCGTGGTCGCAATCCCGTTTGTTGCTCTTAATAGTCTTGACACTCTTTCGTTCAAGCTCGTGGGACTGCGTTGCCATCTTGCTGACCCCAGTGACGCTCTTAGGAGCTCCAATCTTCGAGGACGACAATTCGCGCTTGTCATCTTTGGTGATATCTTTGGCGGCAATAGGGAGGTGCTCTGCTTCTTTGGGAGCGTCACTTGTTGCTTTGTGGCTGATCTTGCTGTCAACCATTGCCTTGGGCGATTCTGTAGACACATCGTTGACGACAGGAGGTGTTGACGAAGCACTGACGACGTCGCCACTGGAGATCTGCTTCACAGCCAGCTTGCCGATAGGAGGCTCGCTGGCTTGGGTCTCCTTGGTGACACGGTGTTGTCTGGAGGTTTGCACAGGCTTGCTGTTCACAGCTAAGACCTTGCCGTCAACAGTGACTCTCTTCAGCTTAATAATGGGTTTGGCAAGACGTAAGGGCGTTTCGTCACTGACGATCGACTTTGGGAAGGACACAGACTTTCGCTTGTTGGTTGTATCGTTGAGCGCTGTACACACAACGACACCAGCTTTTGGAGTAGGTGCACCTTGAGTGATGGCCTCACTGTACGACTCCTGAGTTGGAGTTGACCCTGTTATCTCTGGAGGTGTATCTGGGCGGACAAGAATCTTCCCCTCAACACGTTCGCTATTGGCATTAGACCCGAATGTTGCCGGATCAATAATAGAGTTGGCTGTCTGACTGCCCTTCAATTTGTGAGGGAAAAGCTTCTGGTCCCGAGCGTGAGCCACCTCGACCGGACTTGGAGGCTTAAGGTGTGCGTCAGGAGTGTTGACAGCCGAGAGCAGATCACCCAAGAAACTACCTCTCGGGGCTGGCATAGTTGTCGGGCCATGACTGGCCGCCAAGGTAGTCTTACATGTTGCAGAGACTGCCTTACTTGCAATTGGCGCTGCAGTTGACTCCTTTGAGGATCCGGCTGATGTCGAAGGACGAGTTCCGACTGTAGACGAGGACCCGTCTGTGCTAGGCGAAGAAAGACGAGCAATGCTTCGCTTGTTCTTTGTCGCTGTGGCTTGGAGATCACCTTCGCTGGCACGTAGTGATGTTGCAGAAGGCTGTAACATAGCGGACTTGGGCGCCATAGGTTTCTGTACAAAGTGCGCGGCATCCGAATTGGTCCCACTACTGCTCAGTACAGGGCCGATGAATATTTGCTGTCCATTGTCAATGGGTCGGACTGCCTGGGAAAGATATATTTTACATACCCTGGAATGTCTCACATCGTTCCTGCTAGTCGCTGTCTTGGACTGATGTGGTACCTTGCCGGAGGGGTTGTTGAGCGAAGCCTTGCTGCGTGTATCGCTGCGCTTGAGCTGACCCGGTGTCTATAACATCGTCAGCTTAGAATAAATGAGCTTACAAGTCAGTATTCTATACCCTAGGTTTCGTGCTACCGCTCGTTGCAGACGCTGCGTCAGATTTAGACGCGGAGAACGGGGCAGCTCGAGAGACCACCGCCTTTTGGCGCTCGCAATTCTCCAGATCGGCCGCAACCTCGACCATGTCTGTTGCAGATTTGTACCTGTTGATGATAGATTGAATCATCTTTAGCTGTTTGGAGGCCTCTGACAGCTTTGTGTATCGTAGTTCGGGATCAGCCTCCTGGACTGCATTGAGCTGCATGTCGATGAAACTCTGAATGGCAGTCCAATGATCGGCGCGTACAGAGACGGCAAAATGATCCTTCGGTTTGTCCCGCGAAGGCATATCAGACACGTTGGACTGCTCTGTGGGAGGTGCCATCGTCCTGATGTAAAGGGGTCTGAAAGGTCTATGAGGTGGATATGGTAGAGAGGTATATAAGGGATAAGTGATGAGTGTATATGTGAGTGCGCGCGAATGAGTTCGATGTCGAGAGCACGGTGGTGGGACTCAACCAGAAGCGATGTTAAAAGAAAGGGAGAGGCAGCAAGAGTCTAGACACAATATGGGATGCAGCCGTGCACGGCTAGGGCTTGAGGTGAAGTGAAGTGAACAGAATGGACAATGATAGGCAAAGCGTGCCTGACGAATTGCGCGTGATCACAGGAGTTGGAAGTAAAAGCGAGGAATAAGAAACTTACAATCTGACTGTTGAGCAAGCATATCGTAGGCCTATTTATTGGCCAAAGGGTAGCAATGTGTAATGCCAATGATGGTACTGTCAGGAGTGAACCAGCAAACCAAAATTTATAGACCCAGTGGAACTCGTGGGACAACAGGATGTCTTCAGGGTATTCCTGGGCGATGTGTGCCTTTGCGCGTGGTTTCTTTCGAGGATGAGACTCAGGGTCTGGCGTGAACTGCGGTTCAGCAACTGGCGCAACTACCTTGCGGTCGCGCTGGTCCAAGCCTGTCTGCGCAGCTGTGGATTCTGGAGCATCTACCTGCTGCCCTGCTGCTTCATAGCGAAGACCAATATGTGCAGAAGCTGCAGCAAATCCATGCTTGCCCTGTGCTTGTGCGTCTATCACGTACTGCTCAAACTAGAGAATGGTCATCTTGTCGAAATTTGGCTTCACGGATCCATCGCATTAAAATCGTAGCACTGCGCCTACTTCTTGTTGACCCAGTCCTCCTGTGGCCCATCCCTTCCCTAGCAGGTATGGCATGGTTGTGGGCCTTGGGCGGTTGAGTTCGTGCTGCACGTTGGACAAGCTTAAGGTAAGTTGTTGGTTCAGACAAATGAAGAAACAGCCATACATGAGGTATCTAAGATGTTAGTAACAATGACAGTGAAAGTCATATTAGCAATATTTCTCGCCGTCGTCACTGAGTATACACAGCCTTTAAAATGAAGAGTGCCCAGCTCCTCTCGAGCAACAGCCATCTCTTCGTCCATAGTAATGCATTGATGGTTAAAATGGAGACATAAGTCAAGACCACTCAGATACAAGACGACAATCTATTCAATGTGCTATGCGAGCACGACAAAACCATAATGGAAATATTCAGCACAGCGTGGCAATGAAAGAGTGTCGGTGGATCTCCGTCGATCAGTCCCTGACTTTGAGGCCAGATTCCCTTGGCGCGGTACCCCACACCGAGCTCCCCACCGCCTTGGTGGCGCTCGTATAGTATGTACACAGCTTCATTGCACAATCGCACCTTCAATTCTACACCAAACACATCAATCACACAAAATGAAGCTCACTACCGTTCTTGCCTTTGCCGCGACTGCGCTCGCCGGAGAGACCATCAACAATGAGGTACCGACCCATCTCAGGCTTTGACGTGCATTCGAAGCTCTCACCGTATCTTCACACGTATGGTAGCTAATAGGACGGCAGCACCTCAAGACCGAAGTCGTAACCGCAGTCGACTGCAAGCGTCCCACCGTCGCCGGCGACAAGATTCACGTTCACTGTACGCCGTCCCACCATCCTCACCAATAGCCGTCCCGCTACCCTTCAACCCACACTCCTTTCTCCCACCCTCGCTAACACCCCCAGACCGCGGCACCCTCGAATCCGACGGCTCCGAGTTCGATGCCTCCTACAACCGCGGCTCCCCGCTCAGCTTCAAGGTCGGCAGCGGCCAGGTGATCAAGGGCTGGGACCAGGGCCTGCTTGACATGTGCCCGGGCGAGAAGAGGAAGCTCACTATCCAGCCTGACTGGGCGTACGGCAGCAGGGGTGCGGGGCCGATTCCTGCGAACAGCGTGCTCATCTTTGAGACGGAGCTGGTCAGCATTGATGGCGTGAGCAAGGATGAGTTGTAGATGAAATATGTCATGAGACAGCAATGAAAGTTTGCAAGGCTCGCAGTGTGTCTGCTGCTGCACGATGCGGACGACCGCTCGATTGCGTGAGGTATTGAAGGTGCATTGAGCTTTTGATTCATGCCAAGACTCATGGCCAACTAGGCTTTAGCCTTGCGCGTCTTCCTTGCCTTCTTCTTCGGCTCCTGATATGCCGCATCCTCGCTATCATTCTCGTCAGGCTCGTCCTCCATAGCGGCGAGTGACACGGGCGCCTTCCTCTTCGTGCGTTTTGCCTTCCCAGTCTCCATTGCATCATCATCATCCGCAGCATTACCCAGTACCTCTACCACCTCGTCATCGTCTTCATCATCAACTCCGCCCCTCGCGCCCTCCCTCTCAGCCAACCTCGATAATGCAGCACCAAGTCTCTTTCCAGCAGCTGCCTTGCCTCTCTTCTTCCCACTCGGTCCACTTCCTGTAGCATTACCTCGCACGCGTGGAGCGAATGCTCCAGCGCCAACACCACCTTCAAAGAAGTGCGTGATGTTGGCCTGTGTACCCTCTTTCTCCCGCCTGTTCATGTCCTTGATAACCGGCACCAGGACCTCATCCGTGCGCTCGCTGCTCCAGCCAATCTGAGCGCTCAGGAAGGCGCGTAAAGCAGCGAGATCAGGTACACCCCACTGAAACGGCTGCGGATCAGAGTCGACTTCTGGATTGATGTACGCGTCTGCGACACGCGGATCCGGAAAACCTGGAGGCAAGAACAATTTAGTAGCTTGACTTTTGCGAAAGCGACGGCGAAAGGTGTTCGATGCGTCAGCTTCTTTGGGGATGGTGTTATTCTGCACGCCAGTCCACCAGCTCTTGAAGTCTTCCAGCTTCGGGAACTCGGAGATGATTTCGAGGGCCGTCACAGGACCGATGCCTGGAATCCCGGGCGTGTAGTCGCTACCGAGTAGCTGTGCGATAGCAATCATCTTCTCGCGAGTCAGGCTGAACTCGGTGGTGAAGTCGTTGGCAAGATAGCACTCAACGAATTTAGCAGCGTTGAACATGTTCTTGTATACGCGGGTACCGCCAAAGAGGAAAGTGTCCGAGTCGTCAGTGACGATACCGTCGACAAGACCAAGTTGAACAAGCTCAGCACATTGGGCCTCAGCTTCCATAGGCGCAGTGACGTAGGGCAGACCGAACAAGGATAAGAGATGTTGGCACTCAGACACCATGGTTTGTGTTACTTCATCAGCATCTCGTCGATCTTTCTTCTGTTGAGCACGCAGTTGCTTGAGTTCCGTCTCGAAATCCACACGAGACGCAGCGTTGTTGATCTCCTTGGCAAAGCGATTGTGCTCTTCAGCTTCTGCAGCTAGGGATGCGAACAGCTCTTCATCTTCAGGATCGGAGTACTGGTCAGAATCATTACCAGGTAAGTCGAGAGGTGCACTGTCATCGGCGAGGCCGTTTTGCGGAACCACAGGAATCTCGAGATCATCAGGTCCTTGCAAGAAGTTAGGAGAAGGCTCGCGATGTCGTTTGCGAGTAGGAGCAGTAATTGGGACATCCCCAAAACCTGGCGAGGGTGGTTTTGGAACGTCTGTTGGCTCGGTATACATGGGCACGTCTTCAAATTCAGGAGAGGGTGACTTTGAGGGCTCAGCAGCTGGTGCTGGTGCCGCCACCAGTGAGCGTTCAGTGTTCATGGGAACATCCTCAAACTCTGGCGATGGCGACTTTGATGGCGAAAGAGTCTTCTTGGTTGACTCAGCCTGCGCTGTGTCTGCAATAGCACTTCTATCGTCTTCATGTTCGCTTTCTGACCAGTCGACCAGCTCATCGTCGGAATCATCCGCGAATGGCGTCTTCTTCGCCAACTTAGGATCTTGAGCGGGGGGCGCTCTTTGATCATGAACAAGTGGCTTCAGCGGCTCTGTCCGGACCTGCTCCGCCAGATCACTCATGCTGTCGATGTTGTTCTTGGTTGGTCTCTCCGTTTGAATCTCGTGAATTAGCACGTCTTCCATTTCGGCGTCTTCTTCTTCGTCCGAGTCTAATGCGATGACTTGTGTTCCTTTCTGGCTTTGACTGGGTTCAGCCTCCAAGTCAATGATTTCCGTGGTTTGGTGTTTTCGTAAGCTAGGTACCTGCTGGAAGTGAAACTGCTCGTCCTTGTCCTCCTTTCGGTCTTCTTCCCACCTTCGCTTCTCTTCGTTGTGGTACTCATCCAGTTCCTGTCCAATATCCCGTTCACCTTTGAACCAAGGCGGCAGCGGCACAGACTTCTTCTTTTCTTCAGTGTCTTTCTCAAACCCACCAGCAGTTTCTTGTTCGATCTTCTCCATCTTCTTCTTGCCAAGTAACGAAGTGCCGAGGTTCAGTTTCTCGAAAGGTAATGGCCCGTCAAAACCATGTGTGTTGATTGAACTGCTTTCTGGTTTAGCTGTTGCTGCTGTGGAGGGTGTAAATCCTTTTCCATGCGAAGTTGGTGATCTCTGTGGCTTAGCCGGTCGTTTCGACTGGCGAGATTCAGCCAAAGCTGCTTGTAGATCCATATCGTCTCCTTCACTGTCGCTACCCTCAAAAGGCCCCTTTGGAGCGAGCTTGTTGGCGCGCTGATTCGCAAGCTTCCCAATGGCCATCCCTCCATATCCCTTCGCAGCTTTGAATGGGTTTGTCTGTTGAGCGCGCTGCTGCTGGTACTCTTCAAGCGGGGCACGCTCCTCTGGCTGCTCTACTGTTTCCGCATCACCATTTTGCTGCATTGAAAGAGCAATAGCTTGTTGCAATTGCTCGTCTTCGGCATTGTCACCGGGCGCTTCGAACAGATCGTCTTCACCGTTG
This sequence comes from Stagonosporopsis tanaceti, assembly GCA_000812845.1. Classification (NCBI taxonomy): domain Eukaryota; kingdom Fungi; phylum Ascomycota; class Dothideomycetes; order Pleosporales; family Didymellaceae; genus Stagonosporopsis; species Stagonosporopsis tanaceti. Next base: position 15,919 of record JUDZ01009601.1, on the reverse strand, counting down.
GCTGGCACGTTCTCCCACTGTTCCTCATCGTTCTCAGCCAAGAACAGAGAGTCCGGATCTTCACTGATAGGTGCAGCCCTACTAGGTCGAGACTGAGTTGGTTTATTCTTCCTCGATTTGTAGAAGTTCTGTCGCCGTCTGCGCAGCTCGTTCGCGATGAATTCGCGGCCTTCGACGGTCTCGCGACTGGGACCCGGTTTTGGTTTTGGCAGCCTGTTGAGACCTTCAATAGGTACGTCTTCGAACTCATCCTCACTCTCCCAATCATCTTCGAGCTTCGCAGCACGTGACGGTAGGTCGACATCAATCGGCTTGTGAGCCTTGCCCTCGTCCTTGTTGATCACGACACCGAGCGCCCACCCACCCTCGACACCTTCATTCTTAACTAACACATACTCTCTGTTCTTATCGCCAGCGATGCGATTTGCGCCAAATGTCGTGTCATCATTCATGCCGTTCAGGTTCATCAGCCGCTGAGTGAGGTCGCTGCGCTCGCGAACTCGCTCAATCTGGAACTTGGAGAAAGCCATTCGATCCGGAAACATAGCATCCAGCTGGTCCTTGGAGTATCCCATCCTCAACCTACTCCTCAACCTCGCGGCATTCAAGATATTGTAGCGATCTGCGGCTGGCAAGCTCTGGAAGAAGACGCCATCAAAGTCAATTTTGGAGAAGTCGTACACGTTAATGTCCTCTCCCCGGTCGAATTGCCTCGCGTAGTCTTCCAGCTCCTCGAGCGACATTATCCTAGGATCATCGGCACCCAACTCTGCCATAGGTACGCCAAGATCAGGCAGGTGATATTGATCCGTCCTCTTGAACTTTCTGTTCTGTGAACGCTCTTGTTGCGTGTGTAGGATCTCTTCTGCATAGACTAAATTCTCCGGCAGCTCTTCTTCCTGCTCCTCCCGTGGGTGTCTAGCGACCTCTTTCCTCTTGCGCTCCTCTTCCTCTGCAGCTCTCTGCATCTGAATTGCCAGGAGCTTCCCTGCAGTTCGGACTGCATCGTCTCGTTTGCCCTCGCGACGGGACTTGCGGTGATTGATAGTCTGTCGCTTGAGCGCCGGTGCGCCGCCATCGAACACGAAGACAGGTTTGATGCCGATGAAAAGGAGCTTGCATATTCGGCGGAAGAACCCGACGATGTGACTGTTGCGCAGCGCATTGCCCTCCTTGTCACGTACGGCCTTGAGGAACTGGTATATCCAGATCGAGGCATCAACAGCGATACGCCGCTTGTTCAGCGTCTCGATCTTGATCGGTCGTGCGCAGGGCTGCAGAACAGTCCAAAGGCCGTTAACACCCATATCTTCTTTCCGGGCATGAATTCCATCGAGATGGATGAGCTGGTGCAGAGTGAGTCGAGTAGGCTGCAATGATAGGTATGTAAGCGCGTCGATGACGTAAGTTGAAATCATTTCAACGCGGAAACATGTGACTAGAGCAGCGAACCCAACATCTCGATTCCACGCCGGAATAAGAGTTATTTTGGTCAACTTTAACGCGGCATATAAGTGCATGCCCTCGGGCAATTTGGTGTTGCGCCTTTCTTGCAACGAGACACCTCCATCTCTGCTTGCACGTCGCAGTTTCCGAATGTGTCTCCTCCTTCCCATGCGATACCTTGATTTTTGGGGCAGGCGACGAAACAAATCGGAGGAAGCAAGCATTTTGCGCACTGTTTTTTTACTCTTCGTGTGTTCCGAGCATGAAGTAACCGCAGATGACAATTTCTTTAGGTACGGACCTGCCTCTACACCAACCACGTTATCGTGTATGCGTCTAAAAAAAACCATCTATGATTCAGACACACCCGCATAGTGCGGAATGCAATAGTTTTGGAGCGTCTCCATCAAGAAGCAGCTGTCCTCGTAATCTTTCATATCGCTCCAGTGCATGTAGGCTGAACTTGCTCTGTGTCGGCTGTCTCCAACAGGCTTTCGGATACGCTTTGCATTTCAACTCGATTCAAGGCCTCAGTGGACCTCTCTTCTGGATGTGTACTACTGTGGATTGAATTGCCATGTTATCATGGACGCCGGAATTGGTGCAGGAGGACTTGAATTATGACGCCGTATCGTTTCTGTTTGGAACAGCTAGGTGTATAACTCGACCAACCAATTGCACCTACCATCCAGTCTGATGAGCCTTCAAGAAAGTCCATTCTGTGTGACTTACGACCTTGTTATTACGAATCTCCATCGAAGTCTGACTGCTCTACGTCCCGCCTTCATGAGCCTCATGGCTCCGCACAACTATTGAGTCTGGGGTACCACAACGTTTTGGGAGGATAGTACTGTGGCCTGGTTGGTTCAGCTAATGGTAGATGAACCCCCTGGCTTGTCTTTGTGTGTGCAACAGTAAGGCTGTCTGATGCTGTACACCATGAGGCAGAGATGTCCCATGCCATAGAGCTTACATAGAGAGCAAACGCTAACGTGTATGGTTCTATAGTATCCTCTTACTCGTTACTGGCGTGAAGAGTTGCTTTATGGTAACCAAGCACACAATGCTCTCTTCGTGCGGATACATACACAAGCTGACTGAATTGCTCTCGTGGTAAGTGCTTGTTCCAATGCTTACCCGCATGGTCAGTACAATGAGATACTTCTTGTTGACAAGAACATGTGGGTTGGGTGGAAGCATATCTGCTGGCCACTACAGCAAAATGATATGGTCGGTCCGGTGAAGGTAAACATCATTACACAGCACGTTCTTTGCAATCCAATAGCTCATAGCGGGAGCTCATAGTCCACGATTCTCAGACCAGTGCGCATCAGTCCGCATGCCAGGTGACTAGCGCGAGGCTCATGGCGACCGATGCGATGACAATCCCTGCGTGGGAGTCTTACTATTGCCGCCACACAGTGGCCACTAACTGGGTTCGGCTCTGACCCACCCAAGCACCTGGCGCCGATGCATGTAACTGCGAGGCACTAGCGCATCGCTCACTGCACTGCGATTCATGTGGTTCACCCGCTTCAGTTGATGAATTCATTACTGTACCCTCGGCGCACTGCTCAGTGACCCAGCCACTTACGTTTCCAGGGCCTTATCTGGCCTCAAGGCACCCTGAGTTGGAGTTACTGCGTTTGCTGGCGGCAACAGGGGAGTCCTCACAATAACTAGAGCATGCTTGAAAGGCTTTAACTAACAAGGGCAGCAAATCAGGCGCTGGCCCACGCTCCAGGGATGTCGGACATCAAAGTCAAGGGTTACTGCACAAGCGCGGGTGACCTGGCGCGGCGAACAAGATCAGCAAGCATCCTTCGTGCAGGTGCATCAATCTGACTTTAGCGAACCAATGTGAGCCTTGCGGACGCTGACTTCATGGTCTTTACCCGTCATGACTCTTGGCGCCATTGCTGGGAGCCAGCACCAAACGTCGCTCGTCGATCCCACGCTCAGTCGATGCCGAGAAACACCGCACTACCACCAATCGATGTCCTTCCACAAAGTGCAATGCATGCTCAAGAACGCCTCGCCCAGAGCGGGTCGGTGTGAGTTGTATCTAATGTATTGGCTGCTTTGAGGAAGTATAGCATGGGGCCGGCACCGATGGGTTGTTTGAGAGCTGTGACGGGATTCCAAGGGAGGTGATGTGTTGGCATCGGACGGAGGATGGATATGGAGAGTGGGTGTCGAGGGAAGACTGATGGTTGGAACATATAAGAGTCGCTTGGATCTCACGACGAAGCTACATTCACATCAAACTCACTCTTCTCTCTCATCTTGCACCTCTGCGACCTTGAGACACATCCCTTGCCTCTCATCTGCTGACCTGTACTTCGTTCACCATGGGCAAAACAGCCTCCATCAAACTTGGGCACTCTGATATAGTTCAACCACTTCTCAACCCTGCTGCCAATCCTCCTGTACACACGACCGTACAGCCTGCCTCTCAACCAAGCAACACGGTCACAAGGGAAGCAACCGAAGAGAGGGCATACACCTCTTTAATTGCGTGCAACGGTGCGTTCATTGTCGTGCTGTGTACGTTCTTGACTCAAGCTAACACTGGCAAGGCTCCTTCGAAATACCGATGATGCCTGGCTCAAAGAATCGCAAGCCAGATTCTTTGGACGTACTGAACGGGTCTGATATCGAATGAGGCGGTCGTGATCGGAGATGGTGAATCGAGACTTAGAAAAAAAAGCGAAGTGACGGTGTAGAGAAGCCCAGCATGAATATCTTTCCGAGTACTCACGTACTTGATCTCTTGCCCAGAATATCATTTATCGAGATCGAGTCTTTTCCGACCGCGAAAGTACAAAGGATCTGCTAGCACGCAACAACGAACAGTATACACGTAGCTCCAATGTACAATCTGAAGTGGCCGAACCTCGCTTACTGCGAGGAAGTGAGGCTCGGCCTCGGCCTCGAATACCCAACAAGAGCAGACTTGGCCGTGAATGAATTCGTCCAGCCTGTTCGCTTCCGCTACTTAGGATTGGGATTTGAGTGTAGGAGAGTGAGAAAGCAGGGCTACCCGATTGAGTGTGCGCGAATCAACACAAGGATGACTGGACAGCACATGCGTTGTGAGTCCTGCAGCGTGCGTTTCTAGCCAATGCCAATTATGATTCGTGGTGGTGGCTGACTTGGTCATGGTATTGATGGTGAGGCTGCGTCGGCTTGTTCACCTCCAGGATGCTGTAGCAAGTCAGACCTCTTCCTCGCGCTGGATAGTTGGATATCGTCACTGGCAGCTGGATAAATTCACCTAGCTGTACGGCTCGACGAAGTCACGCCCTGTATGTCTATACGCAAGACGCTAGTGATGCCTCACGGGCCTCTCCATCTACTAGTCCCAGATGTGTGCAATCGCGGTCGTTTGAGCCAGTGGATACGCAATCACACGCAATGGTGCCCTGTTCAGTGTGCGGGAAGGCATGCAGCACTTCAAAATATGTGTAGCATGGTTGTTATTATTTTCCTCATGAGATTTCGTGGTTCTTTCGAGTGTGTTGTTAATCCCAGTGGTATCAAAACTCTCTTGCAACAGCCTCGAAGAACAATGACTGGAAATGCTTGTGGATGGCCGACCGATCTGTATAAGACTCGTCAGTCACGACCATTTGTACAATAGCAATTAAGTTCTGGGCTGAAGTCTCGACGCTCCAGCTCGATGGCAGTACATGTCGAATCTGAGGCAGAAGGCGGTGGGAGTGGCTGCTGAACAACCAGTAGCGTACAAGAAAGTGACTGAGACGATGGATCCGCAACGATGATGAGGGTGGTAACGAAAGCTGCAACGATCACGACAGATACAGGAAGTAATGCATGAAAGAGGATGGTCTTGATGATGAAATAGGATTTTGAGTTGGAAGACGCTGTATGTAAAACGAACAGGTCTATTCCTCGACTGGGTACAGCAGTGCTGCGGGGACCGCGCTACCCAAACGCCATGGTATATAAACAAGAATCGCACAATAAAAGTCGTGCATGTCGTGAAAACTCCTCTTTCTCAACGTCTTCCCTCCCTCTCTGCACGCCCAGCTCTCGCACTTAAACCTGGCCGCGGTACGGCTCGTACGCCGTCCCGCTGTGCCCGTGGCCAGCACCCTGGAACGCAGGCGCGGTCTGCAGCTGGTGTCCGCTCTGGCCGAACGCAGGGCTGGCAACGCGCTCGTACGTGTAGGGCGTCTTCTCGACAACCATCTTCTTGTTGCCGCTCTTGCCGGAGCAGCAGCAGACGCTGAGCATCCAGAACAGGCCCGAAGCGATGCTGAAGGCGACACCGACCCACATGACCTGCAACATCTTGTTGCCCATGGAGGCGTCGATGTTGTAGGGCTCCAGCGCGGTGTGGAAGACGCCGGTGAGCACGCCGTAGACGGCGGTGGCGGTGGCGGCTGCGGCGATGGAAAATATGGATGATGCCTGAGTTGTGTTAGCGCAGGGACGAAGTGTGGTTTGGATGCTGGACTCACTGTGGAGAGGATAGTGGTGACGAAGCTTCCCCAGCGCGAGCAGACGGCGAAGAAACCAACAACGAACTCGGCAGCGGTCAGGATGGTGGCGATGATGAAAGCCCAGTTCATCCAGCCAGCGACCTTCTTGTATGTGTTGAGGCCCTTCTGCAGGTCATCGCCGAGCACGTTCTGGACGGATGTGTTCTTCAGACCCCAGACATCGACGGGGTTGAACCAGAACTGTGTCTTGGAAGAGGAGCAATAGGTAATCTTCTCAACGCCATCCTTCTTCTCGCCCTCGCAGTACGACCAAAGTCCGACCTGGTAGAAGTCCTTGAGTTCCTTGGAGGAGGCAGCGCCAGTCAGGGCCTCGAGGAGGTCGTTGTTGACGTTGACCTTGTCGCCAGCGTCGTTGAGTTTGTTGAGGACGGTTTGCGGGTCGGCTGTGAAATTACTTGTGTCGGCCTGTCGCGGTGTTAGTGAATTGTAGGCACAGACGAGAGAAATGACGCACCTTGAAGAAGTACAGGTCTTGCGCCAGCGATGTCGAGGGAGCCTTGTTGTTGTTGCCCAGCTGCCCAACCATGACGAGGAGCAGACAAACGAGCGATGCAGCAGTCAACAGCATAGGCGTGATGACACACGCGAAACGCCCTACTTTGCCCATATTTGCGGTGGTGATGTGTTGTGGAGTGGAGGAGTGGTAAAAGTGGTTCTCGCAGCGACGTCAGAAGCTGGTGTTATCGATTGAGGTGCGCAGAGGAGCGATTGTTGTGTTATTCGACAGCGAGGCAAAACAACCCAATGCACGTAAACAGGAAAGGCTGGACAACGGTACACAGACAGATGAATGTCAGACAAACGGCAGGGCAGACAGCTTTTGTACAAGCTTGCGTGCAGCGGCTGAACCCAGCTGAAGGGGGCTGTACGCAGGGCAGGGGTCTGTGCAAGTGCGGGTTGTCCAAGATCCACGGCCACTTAGCCAGTCAGTGCGCGGCCTCTTCACTGAGCCTCACAGGGCTTGCGACTTCGGGCTTGCTGTGGGAGGCGTTGCTGACGCGACGCTCCTCACCGACATGCGCTACGCTGCATGAGGAGAGTGCAGTGCAGACATGCCCGTGTGCACTGCAGCTCTGCTATCCAGTGTGCTCTTGTGTGGTGAGCGACGTGCGTCTTCAGCTACACACTCCAGCCTTGCTTTGCTCTGGCACGCCCAGCGCCCTCCACGATCAGATCCTTGAACGGCTGCGCAATCCTCATGCAGTCCTTCTGATTTCCCCAAACAGCTTGATGTCACCGCCGTTGGGCCTAACGAGCAGTACGCCTAACGCTTCGGTGAAATTTAGAAAACTCCAGCGCGCTCGTTGAGATTTAACCGGAAAAGGCAATTATCGTGTGCGCATGGCGAAGCAAAGACATGTTCGCCGGTGCCAGCGGCCGTCAGCCTCTTCTCCCACCTCAGCACGCACGGGCTGCGACCTCCACATTCTGCCACACCGCTGGCGGGCTGCCCAGCAAGCCAGGCCATGAGCCAATGAGCCAATGAGCCAGCAGCAGCCTTGCACATCGTCATGTCCACCAGCAACCTCATCACCCATATTTACAAAAGCTATGTCAATGCTCTGGATGTCCACCGACAACATCAACGACCCCAAACTCAACCGTGCCAACAGCCTGTGCTGAGGCGCAAGAGATACTTGAACACCCTCAGCCACGCCTTGCGTGAGGGCCCCCACCTAAAAATAGCCCGCTAACTCGCTTACGCCCGTCCCGCCAAGGCGATCTAATCAAGATCATCACCGAGTGCCGTCCGGTTGAAACGCGCGTGCTGGACCTGTTTGCACAGTTTGCTTGCGATGCCATGTTACCTTGTGTGCTTTTCAGAGACGAAGGACATAGAATCACGCTGATGGGTAAGCATTTCGTGCGCGTGAGGTGTGGATGGGGAACCGAAGGTGCATGCAGGCTGACAGCCATGTGTCACTTGGACTGACGCGAGGGTGCGTGCGTCTGCGAAGACGTCTACACTCCGAAAACATTTGCTCGAGCAGGCCATGCTTTTTGTGTACGAGAAATGTCAAAGGTGATGCCTTATACAAGTGTGTTCCTGAGGTTCTCGGTGGGCCTGCCGCAGATTTGAAATACTCAAACACGCCGCAGTCGAGACGCGCGTACCACGCAAGCCTGCTTGATCATCTGCAATGTTTCGTAGATCATGCAACATCACTCAAGGGTTGCAAGGTCTGGAACCAGTGAAGTTGCTGTGTCGCAAAAGAGCGTTGCCAATCGTCTTGGCTCTCATTTTCTGTCTACGCTGCTCTCTCTTGAGAAATTCTCGCGACGTTCCATGCATGACGCGCGTCCTCTTCACCGCAGCCGTTCTGCCACTCCACCGCTCACAATACAGCCTGGAAAGTCAGGCCGCCAACAAAACCGCAAAGTGCATGCCATCGTATCGCACGAGGCGACCTCAAGTGCCCAGAAATGCTCGTAACAACCAGAAAGTGCTAAAGACATAAGAAAAGGGTGTATCAAATCGTGACCCAAAGCCCAATGGTATAAACAGTGCCGCTAATCCTGCGTCGCACGAAAACAAAGAAGTGAAAATGCAAGGAGATCGTAAAGGAACCCCGTATCGGGTGCGTGTGCCTTGGTGTCCGTACCAGGCTAGTGATAGGATGAGACCCCAGAGGGTGGTGCAGACATTAGAGGTTATTGCTAATGCTGTTGGTATCGCGCCATGAACGCCATCGCAAAAGGTTCAATGAATCGCTGAATCCGGGATTCTATGTGTACAGGGTGCGGGGTGCTCGTGAACGAACGTCGCGGGGTCAAGGTGGAAGGACCATGGAGAGCTCAATCCAGACCTACATGCCAGAGCGGGGAGGTGCTATGCACGCTACACCCGGCTCGGCTGCGTCGTAGGGCGGCAGGATTGGCGACGATGGTAGTAGAAAAGAAGATGGTGAGTGAACTGTGCAGACAGAACCTCAATGCTGACGCTGGTTGCGAGGATCGTGTTGGTTCGACTGTCCTCGTCCTTGCTCGTTGCGTGCGCGGATCCATGCCTGGTTGCCGCTCATGCGACCCTCCAATGCCTTGTCAGATTCCGTCTCGCGGGCTGCGGTTGCATTGATGATGTCTTGTGGCTTGAGCCTGCAGATGTCGTGTGCGATGGAAGAGATGACGTAGCCGCGAAGTTCTTTTGCTTCGCGGAGGTCTTCACCTTGCAGGCGGAACTTGTCCTGCTTAGACATGTCCTTGCGACGCACAGCACGGATCTCGTCCATGATGTGAAGAAGGACGGCCTCAGGCGCGCGGTTGCGAGGAGCTGCGTGCTTGGTCTGATCCCGTACATAACGTCGAGTGACATCCATGGCGCCATCGGCGGAGAAGGCGATGCAGTAAGACAGCTTCTTGCCCCAGCCTGGTCGAAAAGTCAGTTGTCAATTGTCATGATTCAACGAAAAGCTGGAACGTACCATCAGTGTACAGCCGGGGCTTGTCCCAGGCCTCTTCGCAGGCGTCTACGTGCACCCATCGCTTGCGGTGTACTGAGTAGACTTCTGTCCAGACGTGGTCCTCTGCGTTCCAGACCCAGCGAACTCTTGATCCTAGGGCCCGGCAGAGCATGGTGAAGCAGTTGGCCCACTCGCCGCAGCGGCCTTTGCGAGTTTGCAGGAGGACAAATGCGTCATTGTAGCGGGGGAACCGCTCGTAGTTCTGGCATCCATCGTGCGAGCACTTGTAGGCCTCGACCTGGTTGGCGCCACGGGCTTGCTCGTCCGGGAGTGGTGGTGTGAGGCCGACTGCGACTGTGGGCGAGTAACATCTCGAGCACGGCGGGTTGTTGACCCACTGGAAGAACGAGCGCTTGAACCATCGCAGCAGGGCGCGGATGACGCAGTCCTGGTAGCCCCAGGCGGCCTTCTTGCCGGCGCCGAGACTGTCCGCCTCCGCCTGCAGAATCTGGCTCTCCTCGTCGGCCTCGGCGTAGATCTGCTCCAGGGGGACGACTGACAGGGCCTCGTCCAGAAGTCCAGGGTTCTCCCATCGGGTGGGCATCTGGGAGAGTGAGTGCAGCATGTTGCGGAAGCGCATCGAGCGCAGGTCGTTGGGGTTCGGGGCCTGGGCGACGAGGGGGATGTTTTTGAGCGACGAGTATGACGGCGGTGCGCTCTGTGTGGGTGGTTGCGGTGTGCCGTAGTCTCGCGGTGCAGGCGATGCGGAGCGGGAGTGGGTGACGTTGGTCGAGAGCTCGTTCATGCGCTTGGTGCTGAGGACGGAGCGGAACTTCTCGGTCATCTCGGCGGCCAGCCTGTCGACGTCGCTGGCAGGTGCCCGCGACGAGGCTCGCGGGTGCTCCATGGTGGGCGGGTTGTGTGGTGTGGTCGTGGGAAGTCGGCGTGGGCGGGCGTGGAGCGCTGCGGTGGGCGTAAGTAGGCTGCGGATTGGCACTGCACAGCCCCAGGTCGCTGGTCAGTGAGCGTCAGGGTGCAGGCGCAGCAGCGGGCGGCGGTGCGGGCGGCGGGGTATTTTGGTATGCAGACGTCGTCGCCGATGGGTGCGGGCGCGATGCTGCAGCGTCAGTATGCGCAAGACGACGTCGTCCGGAGTCGTGAAATTGGAAGCAGAGCAGCGAGGGTGCGCAGGGACGGAGGGTAATCATGAGGGCGGGAATGGGGCAAGAGCGGAAAGGCGCGCCTTGCCGCTTTCGTCAGGGTCGACACGCGTCCACACACGCAAGACAAAAGACACTGCGACAGCCTGGCCAGCGTCGAACCGCGCTGCAAGACGGCCCCATCGCGCAGTGCGCAGCGCCCGCGCGCGCCAGGCGGGCGCCGCAGCCAGCAGCAGTGCTCGCCGCTCCGTTATTGCCTGCGCTGCCCGTCGAGGCCGGCCTTTGCTCTCTGCGCTCTGCGCTCTGCGCTCTGCCATCGGCCGCTGTCGCTCGTCACCGCGCCGTCGCCAAGCCCGCGCTGCACACTAGACGATTGCGTACTTGGACGGCTAGCTGTCACAAGCCGCAGTCCCCTCGACGCCTCGAACCACTTGGCGCGCAGACCCTCTTCCTATTCACCCCTAGGCGCGACGCAACGCACCCGCGCCCGCCCAAGCAGTTGTCGATAGTCTCGTGTCTTCGCGGCTCTTAAACGCGTATTCGTACATTGCGTGCGACTATCCTCATCAATGCTCTGGCGCCCTCCTGCGCCTGTGGAGCGGAGATCTGCTGTCGCCCGCCACAGAGCGTACGGTACGCGTACGCACCGGTGCACCTGTCGGGTGGCCTTGGTGAATCAATAGCTCCAACGCCCACGTTGACGACGCAAACTCTTCAGGAACCGGCGGAGGCACAAGACCACGCCAGCCGCTGCCCCGTTCTCCCCACGCAAGCTTAATTGTTCTTGACGACGCCTGTGCCTGCACCGCTGCTTGCGACCGCGTTGACCCCTCGAGGGCTGCGTCTTCTCCTGCTCCTGCTCGCTAGACCCGGCCGCTCACTGGCTGCACAGCCATGTGGCGAACTGACGTGCGTCCCTCGGCGTTGCTTGTCATTGGTCTGCATCTGCTATCACGACGATCTCCGTTGAAACTGCGGGCTGTCAGAGTAGATCTTGTAACATCGTTGCCTCTGCGGTGAAACAGCTTGCGAAAATTGCGGGATACATGATGCTACCCCCCCTCATCAGTGCAGCCTTACGCTCATCACCGCGGACTCTACCTGGGCCGGCAGGTGCTGCACGCCCATCGAGATCTCTGCGCTGCCAATGCGCGCGTCCCTGTGCCTACAGCATCATGTCTGACATCAGCGCGATAGAGATTGAGCTTGAGCATGCTTGCGACGACTGTCTTACCAATCAGTTGCTACTCACCAAGCGACCACATACCCCACATCACGTGTCTACATGTTCACCACCAGCGAGTCAAGCTCTCTCTTTCTCTCGCTGACCATGCCTTGGCACGCTCACCAATACAAAGTTCATGCTGGGTCAGGTGGTCTACGGCAGTCCTCGCGTCTCGGACTCGGAGCAATTCCTTTGAGCCACGCACTGCAAGCTGACGAGTCACTGCTTGAGACAAGCCTAGTCTAGACCCACTTTGCCATGTGGTTGTATTGAGCATCGACGCGTCGGCCTCTGAGATGCAAGCAGGGCACCCTTCGCCGCCCAACAAGCTTAATGCCATCCAGGACAGCACCGCGTGGTTCGAGTCCGTTGATGTTTCTTGCCTGTTTCCAAACACTTATCACCGGGCGCGGGGAGAAGGAGAAGAAGAAGGAACAGGGGACGACTCAAGTTTGATTAAAGGTATCAACGCCAAACAAATGCAACATGTCTATCAAGGGCTGAACAGAGCCTACTTTTCATGGGCCCCAACAAACCGCGGTGGCAGATCTAGATCCCACGACGGCCGCTCAACAAGGACCACCTCGAGCGGCTGCCCCTGCTCGCTGCTAACCGGCGCCATGCCCAGAATGGGACGGTACTTGAATGTATGCCACCAGCTGGCCTTCTGCTCCACCTCTGCAACCTCACCGCCAGTCGGCGCATCGCCATTGGTCGTGTCGTCCTGCGTCGCCGCCCGTCGGAGAGACGCGAGGGGCTGCGACTCGCCCTCGTCGTCATCGTCGAGCGCGTTGGTCCTGGCTGCGTGTACATCCACCCAGTTCGCCTTGCCTGTATCTTTGCCCGGTGCGCCGTTGTACTTGCGCATCTCGGTGACTGTGCTTTCCTTTGAGGGGATGATATCGCCGGCTCCGCTGGTTATCTTCTTCGGGGCATCTGCCGCCGCTTCACGCTTGCGCTTCTTCGACCCCTCATCAGAGATCGCAAAGTCTTTGCTGAGATCGAACATGAACAGCCATTTCTCGCCGTACAGCCAGAGTCTTTGCTGTGTCGAGGTGACGTCCCATACGCAGCCCTTGGCTGGGAGGTCGAGCATGCGGTACTCAGAGGGATAGCTGGAAGGGGGATTCCTCCTTGACCATTCTGATAGACGGCCGGCAATCACGTCGAAGACGTACAGTTGGTGCTTCGCTGATGTGACGAGCAGCCTGTGCTCCGTAGTCGGCACCTCACGCGAGTGAGGGTGGGGGTTGGACCTTGTGGGATGGACCGCAGGGTTACCATTCGGTTGTGGCCGTGAATCGTCCGTGCTAGGTTGGAAGGAAAGTAGTGTCGGCGTGGAGTCGAGACGGGGCAGCAAGTGTCCAGAGGGATTACGTATCCATCGCTGACCAAGGAATATGATTTGCTCCTTCGACCCCTCCTCTTCGTCATCATCAGAGTCCTCGTCTTCGGCAGCGTTCGAAGTGGAGTCGTCGATGTCCACTTCTGGAGCGGTCGAGTCTTCATTCCCTTCGACGACCCATGTGTCAATGTAGCCTGCAAGGTCGGTGACAGCGAACACGCTACCATCGGAGGAGAACTCTGCATGACTGACGGAGCGTTCATACGACCCGTGCTGTCCAGTGAGGGGGGTTGATCGTGTGTCCTCGCGAGGCATGCGCTCGAGGCGCGCGACCTTGGCGAGAGGACGAGGCTCATCATCAGGGTCCTCTGTCCTGATGATCCTGACAACTCTGACTTCGTTCGTGGCAGTGATTGCGGCAAGCCACTTGCCATCTGCTGCCAGGCGAACATTCCTCGCTCCGTCAATCTCCGGCATCTCAATCTTTCGGACGCGGAGACTGGGTCCTGCTCCCGACTGTGGGCGGATGAGTTGAAACAGCTTGACCGCATCCGCAGTCGCAACGGAGAGCAGCTCGCCATCTCGAGTGATCGACACGGAAGTGATATTCTCGTCACCCTGCAGAGCCAGACGTGCCACCACCTTGGGCTTCTCGGTGCCATCGTGGTTGGGCTTGACGCGCCAGACGCGAACTTCGGTATTCCACCAGCTGACCAAAAGTCGTGCTTCGGGCGCGCTCACGAGAGGTGGAGTGGAGGGCAAAGCTGGCAGACCTCGGCTGAGCTCTTGTCCAAATTGGCGGAGAGGAACCACAATGGGTTGGGTGTCAATACCTGTGGGATGATTGTAAGCGGGCTAGAAACACGATATGAGGTGAATAGTTCTTACCTCCCGAAACGACAACACTGAGCTTGTTTCCCTCGTATGTTGCCATTGCCTTGACGTCGTGCTCGTGATATCTCTGGTGAGAGACCTTGCGCCATTTGCCATTCTGTCCCTTGTTGCCCTGCGACTTCTTGCATGTGTAGAAGCATGTACGGCGGTCCATGCCTGCGCTGAAGATGCCTGTGCCATCACGAGAGATAGCTAAATCCAACACATCGGCCTCATGGCCTGCGATCCTCTGTGTCTGACTGTAGTTCTTGCCACTGTAAACCCTGATCTCGCCAGTAGAATCGCCAGACACAAAGTCGCCATTAGCAAGGCACTTGACTTTCCAGACCAAGATCTCCTTCGGCCCACTGTGCGGTCCACTTCCTAGCGAGATGTTCCTGATCACGCTGCCGTTTCTTGTATCAAAAACTCGAATCATGCTGTCTGCGAAGCCTGCAAGGACAGTGTCGCGGTCTTTGTAGGCGACACTTAAGGCGCGAGCTTTCTTCGTCGAGGCACGGGAAACGAATCGATCGAAGCGGAGGTCGTCGTCTTCGGTGGAGAGAAGGACGAGGGTGCCGTCGGCACAACCTGCCACAAGTTTCTGGTAGGATCCAGCATCGTTCGCGCCTTTTGCCCTTGGTTGCGCGGCGACACACCATACTTCGCTGTGGTTGCCGTTTGAGTGCCGCGCGGGAAGGCCTGTTGCAAGATCCCATTCGGTGACGCTGCTGGAATAGCCAATGCTAAACAGTCGCAAGCGTCCAGGTACTATCTTTCCATGCGCATCCCTCTGGTCAGGGTTCTGTGTCCACACCAAGCCCTCCACACTTCGATCTTTGCCGCCGTAGAAGACCTTCTCTTGTAGCCATGCTCCATTCGCGGGGTTCCAGATTTCAATGTTACCGTTGGCACGCCCTATCGCGAGCCTCAGCGACTCGGGTTCCTGCTGGCCATGCTCTGGTTCTGTATGCGAAAATGCGAGAGCGTTGATCGCAGAAGGCGGGAAAGGCACGAAACGCGACCTGTGGATGTCCATGGTGCACTGAGAATTGGACAGTAGATATCGCAGCTTGTTCTAGAAGCACCACGCAAAGTTTGTGAGCGTGTGCTACCGGACCGACGCTATAGCTATCATGATCGTGAAGTCGCAGCTCGACTTCGAACTCTGCGCAAGATTTTAGTGGAGATAAAAGTGGGTCATGTCCAAAGATTCACGGGGCGGTGATTCTTTTGGCCGAAATTCCAACCTCAATCATCCATCGAACATCGTCTGCTCATCATCCATCAAGCCACGAAGATCACGTCCACCCATCTACATCCATTAGATTGGCGGACATGCTCTGCAAGGACACCGACTTCCTTCCCACTTGGCTTTCTGCTTTCGTTGAGGCTTTACCATGCCTTGTCACGACTCCAGAACGCCGACCTAGAAGTTCACCACCGAACCGTTTTTCGTCCGATATCTCGACCCCGTAATCATCACAAATTGGCACAGATGGGCTGGAAGATGGACGGCTGGGATGAGAGATGACTCTCGTAACATGCACGGCAGTGGAATCCTCAGCGGTCGGTCTCCGACTTGTTCTAACTAAGCTGCCGTGATTGCGTTTTTTCGCGGATTTGGACTCCAACTGGAGGGGTAGCTTCGTTGAAAGCTCTGCGAAGAATTTGCTGCGTCCCGCGAATGTGACACATTGCGGGCTTTGCAGGCTGACCCTCCGGTCCGCAACCAGCCACTACAGCCAGAGATTTAAGCCCTTCTGCGCATGTCGTCAGCTTGGGCATTGCGCAAACATTATCTGTGCAGCCAGCAACGGCAGAGTCTAATGGGCTCCCTTCCTTGCACTGGCTCCCGCGGCTTGCAACACCGCATGATCACACCTTTGTGAGACTTGTTCCGCAAGCTATCGTGATAAGCAGCCGGCCCAGCTTCCATT
>JUDZ01009600.1:0-30087 GCA_000812845.1 Stagonosporopsis tanaceti | reverse complement strand
TTACCTCCATTCGCACTTTCGATCGAAAGTAAGTCCGGAGCATTCCTTGTGTTTACAAATCATCTTGGCATCATGGTTGCGCGGCGGCTCTTCTGCGCGCTTGTACGAGTGGTTCTTCCGCAGCGATCCGTCGTGCTCATCTTGCGAATACATATCCTCGGAAAGTTGTCTTGTGTGGGTGTGTGGGCTTGACATGGTCGCCGGTTTGTGCTGCTCGCCGACAGGTGATGGAAGTGCTCCACTCGTCATGCTGATCGGAGTAGGCATATCAGAGTTTGACGAATTGACGGAATGTGAGCGTTCGTGCTTATGGTGGATCTGTGGTAGCTGTATCGTAGGTACGTTCACTGGTGGCAAGATGTTTCCCATGTTGAAGAAGTCGAAGTTGGTGTTGTTGGAGGGGTGTGGCGGGCCTGAGGCGTAGGATATATAATTCGGCCAGGCCGCGAAATCGGATTGTGGCGGAGCAAAGACCTCGCTACCTGTTCCAGCTGTCCCGGTGACTCGAATGCTTGGAGTCTGTGTACGGTCTATCAGATGACGCGGACTGAGCTGTGGCAAAGAAGAGTACGGAAGCTGCCAAGAGCTTTGGTCAAGACTGTCGGGGCTAAGCTGCGTAAAGGCCGTAATGGATGTGGCGCCTGGGTTTTGGGGCAGGTAATTATTAACGGGATATATGGGGTACTGCTGGGGGGCAGTAGACCGATAATAAGTACTCTGGCCTGACAACGTTAGCTGTGTTTAACTGCAGGCTGAAACTAGGTCGTGGTGGGCGTGCACAGTGACTCAAATGGTAGGCTAGTCCTTACCTAGAAATCGGGGCGGCGCAGCAGGCGCCAATGCACCAATCGGCGCCGCGTGGGCTTCTGTAAGGCTCGGATGCCTAGATTCCAAATGATGCCAGTCGGGCGACCAGGTATCCGCGTTTCGTACTGCATGGGACACATCACTTGCAGGGCCCACTGGTACGTTGTCGCCAGTTTGCTGCTGCACCTCAGGTTGCGGCTGTGAGCCAATCAACTGTAGGCCGAAGTCGACATCTGACTAGTTCAGCGACTGAAACACCACACGAGGATACGAACGCAGCGGGCGAAACTCACATTCAGACGATCCTGGGGCAGTCCACGGAACATCAACGTGTTGGAGCACACGACATCCTGGAACGCGATCATAAAACATCCAGCAAACCTGATTGAGTTCACGTTAGCATTGGTTCTGGAGGCCCGGTGAGATCGAGGATGAGCTTACACCCCATAAGACAGCTAGCGAAGGCTTGATAGTCCATGGGAAGGACGAACTGAGTGGACGGGGCTTTTCAGCGAACTCGTTGAACCAACTGAGGAGCTTTTGTTGCTTCTTGTTGTGCCCTCCCTGTGGGTGCAGAAGCTCATCAAGCACCTTGCGCTCCAGCGCATGTACGAGCTCGGTCTGGAGCCGCAGCAGCAGATGCTCATAGTTCGCAATAAAAGTCTCGTCTATCTCAAGCCCAAGGTCCTGGCCTTGTGCTGCGAGCCAGTTGTCATTGAACTGCGATCGACACTGTGACAGTGTTTGAATAGCCTCATGAACGGCTACCAGTAGTTGAACAATATTCTTCAGGGACCGGCACTCGAACAATGGCGAAAGACTCTGTTTGAAAAAGAGCTTGTTGTCGCTTGCGATCGTTGACAGAGCCCTTGCAGTAGGACCGAGTAGGGTATCAACAGAACTAAGCATGCTATGCGAGAAGCTTAGTGGATGAAACCAAACGGAAGCTTCTTTTGACGTACTGTTGCACCTCTTCGCCAGATCCGTTTGAGCGTTCGGAGCCATCCGCGCCCGGCGTATGCAGCCTGAGCACTGGCCTAAACACCTTGTGGTTGTTCTTGCGGCACTTGTAAACACGGTTGGCGATGTGCTGCGGCGGCTTTGCATCGCGGGCTCCAAGTCGGGACAACCCTTCACCAACTCGCTTCGTCACCATCTGGTCGGTGGGTAGTGCGCTGCCAAGCTGAGGATCATCGTCGAAGCCCCTTTGCACGCGTGGCTTGACACGTCGACGCAATTGACTGACAAAGTGAAGCACCTTGAAAGCGCGAAGAATGTTCGTTTGCTTGCGTGGACGGTGCGCCATTGCGGAGGTAGCCAAGAATGCGAAAGCGAGCGGACGAATTTGCTCAGCTCTTGCCTCCCGATGTCAGAGTCATATCTATACATGATTGCCTGCTGGTGTTGCAAGGCTAGGTCTGCCGAATGATGGACACAGCCGGTGATAACGCTTGAGAATCAGGGCGCACTATCGGTCGCAAGCCCTATCCCGGTGCCACATGAGCACTGATTGGTCGACAAGTGTGGCTGTGGACTATGCCTTTGAAGCTAGGCAGAAAGATATCCCTCAACGCTCTGATCCCTCGCCCTATCATCGTTGGTGTTGGATGAGGGACTCGATCACGTCCTCTCAGGACTTGGGGCGCAGCCATTTGTGCATCGCACGGCGCTCCCCCAGGCACACTTTACTTGCTTTTTCAAACAAGCCATGCCTCTCTTACCGTTGCCACTTCTTGCTGTCATGCCAATGAGCAAGTCGCTGCCTTGAAAAGGGCACCCTTCTGCATCCGGTGCGGTTATTCATGCAGTCTCCGCACGGAAACAATCGTGAAAACCACGGCTCCACAGAACCTGATGAGCAGATTTTCACATGGATGCCTAGATACCTCGGTGCCTCAGGGTTCCGAAACACCTGCAACACTTCCTTTGCGCTGATGTCTCGCAATCCACATCGAGCCTAACGTGACCTGCACTTCTCCAACGCCCAATCGGCCGAGTGTGGGGGTTGTTTACAGCTTTCGCAATCGTGTTGATGTTCACTGACTCGATGGGCGAAGACTCTGAGACTCACATGCCGCAACAACACCATCAGGCTCTCTTGACCGCTCCTTGCACCCAGTTAACGCACACCTGGAGTTTTTGCTTCAGGAACGGAACCTGCGATGAACGCCAATTAGACAGTAAGATCTTCAACAACGTTATCATGGCTCAGTAGAGACAACGTTCTATGGAATGTCATTCGCAAAAATTCTGGAGAATGCTAGCACCGCTACCAAGTTCACCATATGTCGACACTTGATCCTCTTCGCGCACACAAGTGTCACGGTGCCCGCAGATTCGCAACATATTACACTCAAACTCACCGCTTGGAGTCCCACGCAGATGCATGTGCGCGTCGATACACATTATGCAGCCTTGAGTCCTGCACATCTCAAACGTTTTCCTTTTTCAGTATCCAAGTTCTCGGTATCTGTGAACGGAACAGGACAGGTTGCGCAGTCGGGCACACTCTAGAAGCTTGTCTAGGACAAGATATGCTTGGACTGTTTCGCCAGACACACGGAAATTGAAGCACCGAGGTGTACGAGCCTTGGTCGACTGGATCATTCAAACCAGTACCGGTCTTTGACATGTCCCGAGGCACGAGTGCCGAGAGCATGGATCGCGCAATGCGTAGCTGGAATGTAGAGTCTGGCAGTGTTCTCATCGTCCATCAACCCTCTGACGTGGTAGTAACACCATTCTTGTACGTCACTACCTGATCACCGGTATCTGGTAGCGATCCTACGGTCGTCTCTTCATTCGATCCGCAAACAGGGCACCAGTTCCAAGAGTGCCTTGTCCGAACCCAAAGCCATCTTACTCAACGATGCTACGCGTTTCCGTAGACCGCTGTCCTTCGAGGGAAGTTCTTCAAGACATAGATGGCTTGCTACGCAACTTACAAGGACTCTGGATCGCTGGATGCATGGCACTGGCTCCATTGGCATTCGAATAGACTGTCAATAACCACTCTAATCCTCTTAACGTTTCCAGAACTGAGACTTCCCAGCTATCTCCGGCACCCAAGTTTCTCTTTGCGAACAATAGAACTCTCCGGTCGGCTCGAACACTGCCGGGTCATCAAGCGATCCCAACGCTATCAGGCGAAAGTGGTCCTTTGCTTGCTCCTACAAGCGATTAGCACACAACACAAATCGACTCGAGAAAACTGTTCAACATACTTCATAAGTAGATATTGTACTCCCACACTCATTGCAAAACTCTCGGTAAGAATACGAGCCCAACCCGGTATCGGACTTGTACACCTGCAGCTGTCAGCTCTGTCATACACGCCTCCATCTCCCTCCATCGGAGGTCTGCACAACTGATGTTTAGATCGGGGCAAACGCACAACAGCCTTTCCACCTGTCATCTTTATCCCCGTCGTTGGCACCTTCACTGAGACGCCAAACGCGCTTCCAGAGGTCTTCTTGCAACTACTGCAATGACAAATTGTCGTGCGTACGTCATCTTTGCCAGTGAGTCGGATATTGTATGTGAGTTTTCTGCAGTAGCAGCCACCTGTGAAGACCAGAGGCGAGCCGGGAGTGAGGTCAGGCGTCGACACGCGCGAGTAGCGGCGATTGACGTAGGTCATCGGCTTCTGCAGAAACGGACAAGGGACAAAGTATGGGGAGTTCCCGGACGATGGAAACGAGTCACGTGCCAGTTTGGTTTGGGGCTCAGTCGAAAGGACGGCGAGCAGTGGTGGTGTCGAGGTTCAGGACCTGAGATGGAAACGCCACGGGTGTGTACTTCACTGTAACGTTGGTTTCATGGGCAGGAAAGCCGAAGATTTTGTAGATGCCAGCAGCTGTATGCTTATTATGAGCCAGAGTCAAAATATGCGTTGGTGATCGACGATTGTAGGATGATAGCGTGTGAAAAGAAAAAACCATGGCATTTGCGGAATCCCATCTTTCAATGTGGAGAACAGCGTTTTGTATCCCATGCACGCAGAACCGTCAAGCAGCGAATCAGGTAGCGTCCACGCTCCACTGCTTCGCTCCTCTACGTCTTCATAGGAGGCGGTCTTGGGAAGAACTCGCCTGAAACCGGAAATTCGCCACGAGTAAGTGGCCCATCACACGGTTGGGCACGATATACAGTAAAAGGCATCGTGAGGAGGTGCTCCACTGCTGTGCATATCAGCGTTGGCGAGCGGGTCATGAAGGCATGTCATTGGTGAACAAGGCTTCAGATCCCACGGTGATGCCGGACTAGAACGAACGCCAGTGCACGGTGTGTTGACATGGATACAGTAGCCAGAACGCATTACTTACACTGCAGAATTGTCATGACTGACTGGTATCGTGAAGCTTGTGTAGATGTGGAGCTCAGTTTGTGAAAGAAGAAAAACAAAACAACAGCATTTGGACGAAAGAGGAGACTAATTCTTGCGCTACAGAGAAGTCGTACTGTTGGTATGTCCACAGTAAATATAGTACAGCATTCAGTGTCTCAAAGCCAGTCACTGATCATGCATCATGCCAACATTCATCAGCCACAGCCATGACAAACTCCCCACTCTATCCCCTAAGACCAAGCAAGAAGCTGCCGCCGGCCTTGCCGCCGTCAGAGCCTGCACTACCACCAGGCAAGTACGACACGTTGGGATTTCTGGCCAGCATCTGTGCAATATCCTTTTGTGTCTCGATTCTTCGAATCATGATAAGGCCGTCGCCACTCTTTGCCACAGCCTTGGAGATTGTGTCGGCAGCCTCGGCTTCGCCTTCAGCGCGTATGACGTTGGCCTGCCTCTCCTGCTCGGCCTTCTCGACGACGAATCGTGCGCGCTCGGCTTCCTGCTGGGCGATCTGCTTCTCCTCAACGGCCTTGGTAAACTCCTTGCCGAAGGTCATGTGTGTGATGGAAACATCCTCGAGAGCAATGTTGAACTCGTTGGCGCGCTTGAGGAGGTCGGCGCGGATCTTGTTGGAAACAGCTTCACGCTGGGTGATGAGCTCGGCGGCGTCGAACTGGGCGACGATGGCCTTGAGGACTTCGTTACCGATAGAGGGCAGGACACGCTCGTCGTAGTCAAGACCCAGATTCTGCGCAGCATTAGCTCAAGTGCTGTGTATTATGCGCCTCTCCATATAGCAATGCGGCTTTGTACGAGGGTTTCGGGACCACGAAGACGTACCTGGTAGATCTTGGGCAGTTGCTTGACCTCCGGACGGTGCAGCACCCTCAACGTGAGGGTGACCATCTGCATGTCCTTGGAGCCGGTGGTGGTGCTGATGTTCCTCGGCCGTGTGCGGACATCGAAGACAATAGCGCGCTGCAACCACGGAACCAGGAAATGCGTGCCCTCGTTCACGACCTGCTCTTTTACTCCGGACAGACGGTCGAAGATGACGGCGCGCGTGCCACCCTTGACATCATATATCGACGACTGCGCAAGGGAAAAGGCGACGGCGCCGGGGACGACCCAGCGGAAGATGGAGCTTGGGAGTGCGGCCATGGCGGTGTGCGTGGGCGTGGACGTGGACGTGGGCGGAGTGGGCGGTCGACTGTGATGCGGCGAGTTCGATGGCGTTGATGTTCGAGAGCGAAGGAGCTGTCATCGAACGCCGCACAGACCACTAGCCTCTCATTCGCCGCTCTCCACCACGACCGAGATGTCGAGCATGGAGAGAGACGTATCTGCACTAATCAACTTTAAGAGACCGGATTAGATTCGGCGTTACGAGCGCAAACAGAGCCTGTATAGGAAATTCCGGTGTGCATTGTTGTATGTTCCGCTAATGTATGAACATGGGTGATCGCAAGTAATGATCGAGTAGAAGAGTATTCCGAGTTAAAGTCTCGTTTCAGGGCAATCAAATGTGTAAGAGCCAACTGCTCGCAGCTCCGTTCCTTAAGCCTTGGTCTCTTGAGCAATGAAGCCCTTGTGCTCGTTATGTGCCTTGTACCAGTAGCTGTCCTCCTTCTTCGGCTGCAGTTCGGGCGATAGCTTCTCGAGGATGACCTTGAGCAGCTTGTCCCGTCCTGCCTCGTTATCTGCGTCACGGGTCCAGACAGCGATCTGAACCGCGTTCCAGCGGACCGAGTAAGAAAGACCGCAGATGTCATCATTGAATGCTGAGAAAAGTCAGAGCGGCTCAGCCAGCTATATTGGCACAGGCGTTCACTTACAAGCACGCTTGGTCTCAACGGCACCCTGCAAAACATCGCCCACTGCGAGTAAGCAAAGCTCATGCCAAAATTGCGGCGCAACCTCCTTGCTAACTTTGAAATACCACGCGCCACCTCGTGCGTTCCGGGGGTCTTCCCACACTGGCTTGATGCCCATGTGGAATAAGTGGATTGAGTCTCGCAGCTTCAGAGTCTCGACAGGGATGTTGTTGAAGTGCTGGTAGAACTCCTTGATGCTGATGATCTGCTCGCCGAGTGGCTTCGGTCGTGATGCGTACTCTTCTGACTGTGCCGTCTTGTCTTTGGGACCGCTTTGCTGGCCCTTCTCTGCCCAGAACAACCACCGAAAGCGGAACTCAGGCACACGAACGGATTTGAAGATCGAGTTCAGCATAGCAGTTCCGCGCGCTGGTGAAGCCGTGGCCGACTGCTCAGAGGCTGAGGCCGGAGGAAGGTCAGAGGTGCTGAGCACCGGAAAGCGGCCAGCCATCGTGGATGCGGAAGCGGAAGTAGAGACGTTGAAAGCAATGAGTTGGAGTCTGTTGACGTTTGAGCAGGCTGCGAAAATTCGTTTGCAGCTGGCAACGGCGAGGTCGTTCTTGAGATCAAAAACGTTTTTTGATCCGCCTGTAGTCTCTTGCTTGGTCGTCTGGGTCGAGTTTTTCGAATGGAGAGGCTTCTCAAAGTCAGCGATGTTGATTGCGGATGCTTTGAGCATGGCAATCAGGCGGGCAACTTCAGCCATACTGGGTAATGGCAGAGTGATTAAATAGTAATAAGGTAGGGGGTGCAAAACTTGGGGAGAATGATGGACAAAACTGTGCTGGAAGGTTTGCGGAGAGACGATAGAAGACGAAGGTCAAACAGGTAGATGGGCGCCCCAGCCTCGAGATAAAGTACACAGGCCTGAGTCTCACAATAGCTGGATTTTCTATTGTCTTGGTAATGCCGGAGGCTGGGTGTGACGTCGGTGAAGGTGAATGTTGCTTGCAGGTGAAGGGCAAGGCGAGTGTGAGTGTCCAGCTCATTGTGTGGATGCGGATCATGTCGACTTGGGAGAACATTGGGACAGCTATGCTTTGAGACATGTGTGTGTTGTCTCTTTTCATGCGTGGGTGTTGTCGTCGTCATCAAGACTTGGTCTCAGGTACCAGATTTGAAGATGCCAGCTGGGCAGGCAAATTGCAGAAAAAAAGGAATGTCCAGGTCCTTGTTCAAACAACAGTGACGACTCCGCGAGCAGAAATGAAGGAGACAAGGGAAATCAAAGAGGCAGATGCTCTTGCTCGCGATCTTGTACGTACCAAAATGAATAGATATCACGTTGTCCAATTGGTCACAGCCTTGTTCACGGGTCGTATGCCCCGCGGAGGGTTGTGGAGAAGCACAGCGAAGGGCTCCTGAAGGCTGGAGAGGCAAAGTCGAAGAGTGTCGACAGGACGTCGATAGCAATGTGAGGTGCGGTGGGACTTGGCCAGCTGCACTCCTATTAAAGGTCGTTGTCCCGCGAACAAGTCAGCAAGCGGGAGCTGCAGCCGCCTGTTCTGGCGTTTCAGGGCGCCGTTTCACGGCCCCTGCTGACACCAACAAGAGGCCGCGCCTGAGGCCCGCGGCAGGCGCAGGCGCGCCGCTACCAGTGGCGTCACTCTTGGCGGGGACCTCGACGGCTGCGGGCCGCTCATTGGGCCTGTCAGATCTCTTGGACATGAATTGCAGGCGGGATGCTGAAGAGGACGGCCGCAATCGCGATGCGCCGTGCGGTTGGCCTCGTACGCATCATGATCCTCATGGGACGTCGTGGGTTGCATGCAAACTCTGGCTCGCACATGAGACCCCCGCGGCGTTATTGCCATTCGCCTGCATCGCCCGCAGCGCCCCAAATTTGACAAGCCTGCGCGCTCTCTACCACCAAAGCCCGAGACACGCCGGGAACCACCATTCCGCAGTGCTGCTGCCATGACATCCCCTGCCGTTGCACCGCTCGCACACCGCACAAAATCCTCTCGCGAAACCAGCCCCGTGCTCTCGGGCCGCACCAAGTCAGCCTCTGCAGCAAAACAGACAAGAGCGCCCGTCGAGTCCGCCAATGCCGGCGAACTGCCCTCGGGCGACGAGAGCAGTGAGCTTTCCGAATCGAGCGAGGAGCCGAGCGACCTGAGCTCCAGCGACGAAGACAATGGAGAGGGCACCACCATGGCCGCGGATGCACCACAAGAGCCCGAGGTGGTCAACTTGAGGGCGAACAGAGGAAAGAAGCCGACATACAAGCTGGATGAAGAAGAGCTTGGCCCTGACATTCGAACGTTCCTCAAAGACTTTCTGCCTAAACTGAAGGCTGCAAACGAAGAGCTCGAGGCAGACCGCAAGCAAGGCACTCTCAAAAAGCGCGAAATCGATGCCGTCGACGGAGACGACAACGAGGATGGGCAGTATATCGAGATGGTGCGAGACAAGTTCTTCGTCAGTATCGTGCGCATGTACTAACTCTAGCCCAGAACCTTGGCCTCGGCGTGCTAAAGGTGAAAGACACAGACACCAGCACGGAAAGCAGCAGCGATGCCGAAATGAACGACGTCGATGACAAAGAGAAAGACGTGCTTGGCAAGCTCATGGGTCAGGAAAAGTCAAAGGAGCAGGCTGGTATACAAGAAGTTGGCGAGAAGCAAGGCTCATGAGCCGCCCTTGCCTTCATTCTTCGACTAGAGATCCCTTACAAATCATCAGCAAGACCGTCACACCTAGCTGCGGCTTGCTTCACCCCCCATGGCCCAGGCCCCTCTTGGCCCACGTGGAATCAGCATTTGGATGAATCGCTGGGACCTCAATGTACTCGCGCACCTCCTTCTTACGTTTGTGGTCCGTCCCAAATCGCTTATCGCGATCCTCGATGGCCTTCTCAAAGTTCGGCATCTGATCGGCCGATGTATAGCTTGTCATAAGCTGCGGAGGGCCAAGTGGCAGCTTGTCTCCCCTGTCAGTCTGCCAAAGGTGGTAAACCTTGCCATAGAGGTGGACCACTTCCTCCATCTCCTTGTTCTCAGCGAGCTCCCAAACCGACTCTGGCACAGCCTTGGGCTTTGGCATAATCAGCATACCGGATTTCACTTCGAACACATGCGAATGCCACAACTTCTGCTCTTCTTCATCCAAGGACTCATATAGATGAGGCTTTATCATGTATTCTGTGATCAGTGTCAGTATGAAATGATGGCGCCTCTGGTCAGATTGACGTACCAAGACGCGGAGGACTTACCAATGCCAATGATTCGCGCTGGCTGAACAGGCGAGTCGTACAATATGCACTGCCGCACATCCTCATTCAGATGTGCGCAGTAGTGGTTTGCCTCGACAGCATCCCGCTTCGGCTCGTTTGCATACGCATGGAAAGCGTTTAGGTGTGCACAAATCCTTTGCACAGGCTCGAAATTCTGTCCGTGATTAGCTTTCAGCTGTAGACGACGGACTTGGATCTCATTACCTGAACTGCAGCTGCCCCAGTCTCAAGAGTCTTGTTCATCAAACTCTCCGGCTCGCCAGCTGTCTTGTTGGTAACAGGATGCGGCTCCATGCTGTGGCATGTGTTGTCTGACATGTGTATCTTGACGTGTCTGCTAAGATGAGATACTGAGAAGTCGTTTCGTTGTTGTTGCAGTATACATAAGTTCCTGGATCTGAGGGGATCAATCAACGACTGCATGCGTTGACGTCATTGTGATAACGTGCATCATCGCTGCACATTAAAGCAGTCGTGCTCGATCCTCCTTATACAACAAAATATGACCTAGTTCGTAGAGCTATAATAGAAGTGAAACGAGTGGGCGTAATAGAAGCGTAGTTCCATGTAGAGCCGAAATTACCAAATGAGAGCATAGTCTACATTCGGCAGCTCGTTTGGTACCCAACGCCACAAAAACTTTTATACCTTCCCATTCTTCTTAACAGCTGGCCTGGCACCGAGATGCGCCCACACCTATTCACTACTGAACCCTTCATCGCCTGTCATACCTCTTTGGTTGCACCGTCGACACATACCCGGAAGCCGGTCGAGTTTGACCCACCGGTACCTAGGACAATCGACGGAGCCGCGCGGACGGCTGTGACAGCGGCGCCATATGTTGTTAGCATTCCTAACAGGATGGTTGCATTGCCTGTAGTAATCGGCTAGTTCTGTGCACATTACTGCGGTGTGTCGAATATTGTGCCTGGGAAAAGTCCTCTCGGTCGTTGACTGTGAGTTTCCCAGAGACCTGGAAAGGGTGCACATGTAAGACATAACGTGAAAAGTAGTTGTGCAAAACAGTGCTCGATGTGCGTACACAACAAGGACAGATTTACGTGGCAGCGCCTTGTGAATTTCGAACATGGCAGCCATTACGATCTCCGAACGTGGCTTTGTCATGCCGCCTTGAATGGGTTTGTCAAACCCAGCGTATTTCACGCTTACGAGTGGCTCGGTTGTTGTTCACACAGGATATCTTGTCGCATAAGTACCTTCGGAACGTGGTGTACTGCGATCCATCCATGTCCTGTAGTAACTTTCACGGACCATTCGAAACTGAAACTTCTTGGGCATGCTTGATATTGCACTTGTAGTCATTAATCTTATTCCTAGTGGTTACAGATGTTCTGATACTGGTTTGTGTCAACCCTACTACCATCAGTCAAAACTTTGTCCGGACTCTACTGAGCCTCCAAGGAGCTCAAGAACCGCACCACACGTTCAACGAACCAGTTCCGCGCCTTGATTGCAGACAAAGTGTGATCCGCCGCGGGCACAATATCTGAAAGAGGGCTCACTAGTCCCTCAGGAGATGCACGCAGCCATCTTGAAAGCAGAGCCCGCTTGGGAAACGAAGACGGCATCATCTCGTCATTCTCCGAAGGCATGATCAGAGTTGGCCTGTTGATTTTACCAAATGTCCCGGCCAGCTGAGTATCATCAAGATCATCCGAAAAATAATCATCATCGCCACTGCCAGTTGTTAGTGCGGCCGTGGGGTCAATTAGTGTGTGCAACTCTACCCTTGAGCGATCAGAGAGTGCCAGCGATATGCTGAGATTGGTGACGTGAAGATGTTGGGAATGAGGTCCCTTGGCATAACCTGGTCTTTCTTACCTTTAACAATAAGATCGTTACTGAATTTGAGCGTGCGGCTGTAGAACTCGGGCGACATCAACATGCCAGCGGTCAATCGGTCGGACGTAGGGGCTTGGAGAATACACGCATCAATGTTGGGATTTTCTGATGACCTCATGTATTCCATACAGTCCTGGCATCCTGTGGCTCCCAGTCAGGAAATGTAGATCATTATCGACAAACACCAATAAATCCAAATAGATGAATGGGGTTGAGGACATCTCTGCATGTAAGCGACCTTACCAGTTGAAGAACCTAGCAATACCACCCTCTTTTTTCCGATGTCTATCAGATATTTCACCAATGCAGCAATATCTTCGACATCCTGCCTGAGGCTTGAATAGCCCCATCCACAATGCGAGCTGCGCATGCGGCATTCCCATACCGAATAGCCCAACTTAGCATCATCAAGGGCTGATAGGATGATCTGTGAGATATCCAAAGCTGTGTGCGGACCACTTGTCAGGCCACCAATGTATACTATTGAGTTGCGCGACAAGGTATTACCGCGCTCGTAAGCGCATGAATAGCCGTGAGGAGTAGCCGGAGCTGTGAATGGATGAACTGTGACAGAGAAGGGTTGAGGCAGGGCCATGGCACAGATACTCGAAAAAAAAGACGATTGTTTTCCGCATGTCGTTCAGACGGGCATCGTTATGTAGTCCACTCTTCGTGACTTCCAGATTTGGCAGTCCATCGTTTGCCAAGCACCAATTGTCCCTATGTCGTATACAGATCTCTTTGATTGGCGTTGCAGACTAATGTCTCAAAAGCTTTGCTTGTGGCACCCACCAAATGAAGCTGTTGACAAGCATCCAATGCTTTATTCGTACACTGGTTGGACTGAGAAAGTACTAGCGGAAAAGTCCAAACATGAGAACAATCAAAATGCGCGCTCTCCCTCTTAGATAGCGTGACTGCACCATATCCACTACTCATGGTCGAACCTCGCAAGCACCTCCTCAGTCCAGTCCCACAACTTTCGAGCCAATAGCTCATCTCTTGCAAGCGGTGTCAACTTCTCAGTAAAGTTCGCCCCGACTGGCTTGTAGAAAGCCCCGTTAGACAATTCCTCCCTCGAAGCACCTGCAGCACACCATAGCTGGTTCCACGCCCCCTCGTGGGGTCCCACTGGCGTGATGTTATTGAGCCAAATTCCAACATAATTGAAGACCCTATTGAACCCATGCAAGCCATCCAACATCGGTGTCTTGACGACGCCTGGATGCACAACGACCGACATGATCTCTGGATATCGACGTCCTAGCTCTGCTGCAAACAAGATGTTTGCTAGCTTCGACTGTCCGTATCTTATCCAAGGTCCAAGCATCGTGCGGCTCATCGCACTGCCGCTCTGCAGTTCGTCGAAGGCAATACCACCCTTGATCAGGCGGTGAAACTCATACCCCTCAGAAGTGGTAGTGACCACGCGAACATCGGCATTATGTTTTGTTGTCGCATTGATCAAGTAAGGAACAACCTGTTTTGCGAGCATTGCGTGTCCAAGATGATTGGTCGCAAATTGAATCTCATAACCATCGATACTGAGCGTAGGTGGCTTGGCAATGATGCCAGCATTGAGAAGAAGAAGATCCAAACGGTCGTGATTGAACAATCTCTTTATACCTTGCGCGACCGATTCCAGAGACGAAAGATCGAGCTCGATGAAAGTCATTGCGACGGAAGGGTGTTCGATTCGAATTTGAGTTATCAGGTTTTGTGCGGAGGATCGATTACGCCCGGTGAAGTAGATATGTTCAGGCGAGTGGGCGGCGAAAGCCTTGACTGACTCCGCTCCTATACCAGCAGTGCCTATTCAGTTTAGACAGACGCTCCTCGCGAATTGTTGATACACACCTCCAGTGACAAGTATCACTTTGCTTGCCAGCGACGGCATTTCCGAAGTTGGATCGAAGCACTTCCTATCCTGCGCTGCCATCTTTACAAGCCAAGGTTAGATGTGCACAAAGTCGCAGCAAGAAGGCTGGTGATCAGAACTAAGCGCAGGCGACCCTTTTATACATTGGACTTCTTCTGGGGATTGGTCCGACCGGAGAGGAAGTGCTGCTGCCAGAACTATTATCTGCATTCATGAGATGCATCTTTGCTGTGTTTGTGAAAGCATTCGGTACAACCCCCCGCCGATGTGCAAAAAGCACCGGGCCGCCCCCAACAGAGTGCAAAAATAGGCCACGAACATGCAAACCTCCATATCGCAGCCAGAACGTGAGTACCTGGCATACTGACCGACCCCTGCGGCAGGAGTCTTTGTGAATAAGGTGCCTTTACTGGTTATCGGCCCTTGTTGTGGTGGGTCGAGGCAGCGATCGAGTGCATCCATAGCAGATTTTTTTGCTTACTGCTACAGATGGTTCAAATGCGTCTTGTTGATAGCCACCCCAGCCATGAATCCCAAATCGACCGCCTGCTACAGGCATATCGCATAAATCGCACCGCGGGTCTGCATCTTCGTTTGCGGGTATTTGGAGCTTCCCTGAGGTGCGCACGACGTTCGAAACGATACTTGGGAAATTTTCCTCGACTGACTCGAAGTACTGCTTCATAAGATCATCAATCGTTGTATTTTTCGAGCTCGTAGATGCCTGTGTAGCGCCAGGGGAGGGTCCGTAAATCAGCGAGGCCAGTCCCTGCTCTGAGAGGTCTGTGTATGCCACCAGCTCCTTCTTGAGAACATCACGAAGAGGATAGTGAAAGTAAACATCGAATGGAGACTTTCCATCGGCCACTTGCCAAGGCAGAGAAAACCCACGTCCTTTGCAGGTCTCGGCAAGCGTCTTTTCAGCGAGCGTCGTGGTACTGTCGCCCCATAAGATGCTCTGACAACCTGTTGCCTTTGCGTGCTCGACAATCAGCCTGGTCCTTAGCGTTGTCAAAACATCCGCGCGAGCCGTCGCAGTATTCAAGGAGTTGATCAGACGGCTGAGCTGGCCTTGATAGTCAGACGATGCCGCGTCGATAGCGTTTGAGTCAGGAACCAGATTTCGCAGTGCGGCATCGGTCGGAATCAGACGAAACACATCGTGTAGTGGCAGAGCTGTGTACTCGTAGTTGGGGTACTGAACACGAGCTCTTTCAAGTAGGTCTGTCGGAGCTTGCGTGCCCTCACAGGACCCAATAACGACCACACTGAGGGTGAAACCTGTGCGACCGGTCTTGCTCACCTGGGTCTTGAGATGTAGATCTAAGATGTGGAGCAAAGCAGTTGACGAGACACCAAAAGATAGGGGGAGCAGCACTTTGCGTTGCTCATCAGAGTGAAAGCTGACACGAAAGGTTTCCAATCGTTTTATGGCCTTGGTATGTACGTAGCGAGCAAAACATTGTCTACATAAAATTTTAGCGTGAATCATCTCCCATGAGGCGCCACTTACTGGCAAAGGGGCTCTAGGCGCACAACGAGCACTGAATCATTCTCTTTGCATCTTTTGCAGGGGTCCCCGTTTGCCATATCAGTCGTCTTACCCGGCATGATATGATGTGTGGTTGATGGATGTGTTATTTTCGGGCAAAGCCCGTGTGCTATCGGCTTTGCTGGCTCTCGCCGTTCCTGCGCCACAGTGGGCCCCCCAGAGTGCGCGCTAGTGCGCTGAGCTCCCGCGCAGCCCGCGAGCAAGGCAGTAACGACGCGCAGCTAAACACAACACTGTAGCCTCCTGCACCAGCTGCTGAATTCCCGCGGGGCAAAACTGCAGGTCCTGTTGACCATTACATACCACGAGACAAAACCCACATCCAGCATATATCTTCCCGCTCGACCACGAGCTCCGCCAGCTGGCCTCAAGCCACAAGATGAAGCAGCACTCGCTGCGCAGCATCGGGCTGCTGCTCCTGTCCACCATCACAGCCGTAGCGGCAATCGATGTTACGCTGAATCGCGATGAGCCTCAGAAATGCTCGGGCATGTACAGCAAGAAGTCATGGGGCGGGAAGGTTGAGCCGTTCATTCTTGTCAAGTTTCTGAAGAAGGGCGACCAAAATAAGGACATTGAAGATCCTACAGTCGGTGTGGTTGTTTGGGAGTGGAAGGACTCACTACTGCTGGGGAAGCCATCTGAGATGCCTGTCGACGACGTTAGTATATGCTCGTGCCTGTGACCCTTCCCTCGACGATCCTAACTTGCTGCAGCGCTCTTACATCTGCAATGACGACGCCATCGACGCGAAGCTCTGCAACGGAACCCATAAAGGCGAATGGATTCTCGCCGACGACGCCAACGACGTATCAAAGATGTACATTCGCACCGAAGCTGTTCACCTAAACGACCCCAAGCCGATCAACTACCCCGTTGCCAGCGGAGAGCGCAAATTAGCGATTAAGACGGGATACTATTGCGTCGCTACCGCAGCCTACACCAAGGACGTCGAGTACGAAGCAATCATCACGTTTCGTAACGCGTACGGCGAGCTGCCAGCGGCGCAAATCGCGAAACTACCCTTCTATGGTGGCATCACGATTGTCTATTTTGTTGTACTCCTCTTCTGGGGTTTCCTGTACTACCAGAATAGACACGACATTCTGGCAGTTCAAAATTACATCACGGCCATTCTTGTCTTCCTGGTGGTGGAAATGCTTATGACGTGGGGCTTCTACGACTATCAGAACCGCCACGGGAACAACATTGGATCCAAGGTGCTCATGGTCGTCGTCGCTGTGCTCAATGCGTTCCGGAACTCTTTCTCGTTCTTCCTGCTGCTCATTGTCTGCATGGGATACGGGGTCGTCAAGCCCTCGCTGGGCAAGACTATGACCATTGTCCGCTGGCTGGCCGTGGCTCATTTTGCGTTTGGTGTCATCTACGCCGTCGCATCGCTTACTGTGCGTCCTGACGATGCTGGACCACTCGTCTTGCTTGTAATTCTTCCACTCTCTGCTACCTTGACCGCTTTTTATATCTGGACCTTGAACTCTCTAAACCTCACCATGAAGGATCTCATGGAACGCAAGCAGCATGTCAAGGCCACCATGTACAAGCGGCTCTGGTGGTGCATCTTGACCAGCATTGTTGTCATTTTCGGTTTCTTCTTCATCAATAGTTTCACATTTGCCGGTGCTTCTACTCCGGACTTTGCTCCGACACATTGGCAGACGCGCTGGTTCGTTCTTGACGGCTGGCTGAACCTGGTTTATCTGGCTGATGTTTGCTTTGTTGCATACATGTGGCGACCGACTGCCAATAACAGAAGATTTGCCATGAGTGACGAGGTAAGCATGTCTTGTCCTCTGCTTCTACCATGACACTGACAGGCATACAGATTGCACAAGACGACGAAGGTTTTGAGATCGCTTCTATTCGCGATTCCCTTGACGAGGAAGAGGGACCTTCGGACCATCCGCCGTCCTACGATCCCGTGCGACCACAACGCGACTCGGCACGTGATGCTTCGCCATTGCCTGCTCCTCAACCACAGAAGCCGATTCACCCGCCCAGAGAATCTCTGGATGGTGACACTATCTTTGCTGTTGGTGAAGACGATAAGTGGAGTGATGATGAGGATGACCTAGAGCCAGCAAGTCCAAAAGGGAGTGATGACGAGAATGCACGGTTAACAAGCCATGCGAGTCAGAGTCGAAAGAATGATTAGCAGGGGACTTTTGGACTAGGGACGTGGACGTGTATGAATCGGAGGATGGCGTTCGGCAAGCTACCCATTATGAGGCTATATACCGATCATGACTATGCAGATTTAGCGAATACCTGTATTTTGGAACGAGTTCTCAATACATTGTGTGAGATGGGAAGATTCCAATACGTGCGCGTTCAAGCCACTTTGTCGTGATGGAGCTGTTGGTCCGAGGCAGCTGTCTTATCGATTGTAAACCTGGACGCCACTGCTCAATCGTTGTCAGAGCACCGAATTGGCCAACTGATCGCATCCACAGTCAACATGGCGGCACCGTCGAGCAGAGTATTCGCGCGATCTACTGCATATCTATGTAACTCTTGTCAGAGCATCATTGGGCCATGGCACGGTGTGCGCTCTATCACCACCCGCGCGATTACTACTGCGACATTTGCTGGCTGGGAGCCGCAGCAAGCACGACAGCCATCACGATCAGGATCTACGACATCGAGACGTGAGAGAGGAGTGCGCACCATTCCCATCCGAAGAACGAGTGCCCGTGCTTATTCGACAGCGAGAAACGTCTTACAACCTACGAATTCGGGTGTTGCCCCTCTCCCGCATCGCCGCCTCATCTCTCTCTCTGGTCCTGACACAGTCAAGCTTCTGCAGGGCTTGATCACGAACAACGTTCACGCCAACCGGGACCAGCCGTTCTACGCTGCCTTCCTCGACTCCAGAGGTCGAGTGTTGTGGGACGTCTTTGTTTGGGTATATCCTGAGCTGCTGGCAGAGGAGGAATATTGGCGCTGCTACATTGAAGTGGATGCGTCAGAAGCCGAGGCGCTGAAAAAGCATTTGAAGCGACACAAACTCAGAAGCAACGTCGCCATCGAGCTGGTGCCAGAAGATGAGCTAGGCGTATGGGCTGCGTGGGGTCAGGCATACAACAGTATCAACAAACAGGCAGTGTCCGCAGCCATTTGTGATCCACGTGGTGATCCGTTCACTCTCTGGAGAATTCTTGCGCAGCCGAACACTACTTTCTTCGGAGAGAGATCCGACGTGCAAGATGAATGGCAGTATCACTTGCAACGATATGAACAAGGAATTGCCGAGGGACCACGGGAGATCCCAAGAGAGAGTGCGCTTCCTATGGAGGTCAACATTGATTTGGCCGAGGGCATTGATTTCAAAAAAGGCTGTTACGTTGGGCAGGAGCTGACTATTCGTACGAAGCATACCGGCGTTGTCCGAAAGCGGATACTACCTGTGCAGCTTGACTTTACTGGTGGTCCTCTGTCTTCATCGTTACGCCCCGATTTGGGGATAGACATCAAACAGCTTGATGAGACAGGTGCTATCAAAAAGGGTCGCGCAGCCGGCAAGCTAGTCGCGAGCATCGGCGAATTGGGCCTCGCGATGTGTCGTTTGGAGATGATGACCCCCATGAGGATCAGTGCCGAGGGTGGGACCTACAAAGAGGGGATGGAGTTTGGAGTCAGTGTTGGGGAAAGCGGACATATAGTTAAGGTCAAACCAGTGCTGCACCGATGGTTTGAGGACAGAGAGAGAACGTTGTGGGCTAAGAGCAAGACCAAAAACGCTCAACTGTCATAGAGACTAGCAAAAAAGACTCCGCCAATAGCTTTACCACAGCCCTGGCTCAAGGCTTTTGATGAACACCCGATATGCTCACCGGTGAAACGCTACTACAAGATAGTAGGTCTGCCCTGTGGCGCAGCTTGCTGACGTCATCGGCCTCGATCCACCTCCGCCAGAACCCCTACTTTAATCATCAGTAGCTCAATATCTAGAATCATGTGTGATATCGACTTTGACTTCTGTAATGGCAACTGCGACCTCCACAAAGCCAGATGGGCGCTCCTCATCGATTGCAAGATTCATCTCAAGATTGCGTGGGCACAAGAGCAACGGTCGATCAAACTACAAGGAAGCGCTTAACAGCTCTACCGACACACGGCCACCTCTTCTTAGCTCTCCCCTACCTCTAGTCCGTCCCGAACACCAGCAAGCCCTATCGAATCTTGGCTGGACGACTATCACGTTCCCTCAGCAAGACCTCTCCCCAACACTGCCAGCGCCGGGACCACATCCTTTGCAAAGAGCTTACGAAGCCCTCTTTTCTGCTTCTCAAGCTTTTTTCGCGCAGCCTGCAGAAGTGAAGTCACGATGGAAGCACAAGCTCGGCTCTGAGGAAGGCTGGTCGAGCATTCCTGGCGAGAAAGAGTTCATTACTCTGCGAACTTTGGAATATTGCCCTGAGATACTGCGCGGGCCGGCAAAGACATACTGGGATCTTATGGGTGAGCATCTCGAAGATGGTCTCGGCCGAATCGCGAGATCCTTAGACATTCCTGAGCCTTACGATGCAACAAAAGGGCTGAAGAGGTTTGTTGGCCCCTGCGGCTCGATGCAGGAGAGCGACCAACAGAAGACAGCATCAATGTTGAGATTGTTCAGGTATGAGGGTTGGGAGGCAAAGGAGGTAGCCGAGCCGCATGCGGATCTAGGTCTCCTAAGTGCTGTTATTGGGGATGTTCCTGGGCTGGAGGTCTGGGACGGCGCAAAGTGGTTCCAGGTCGAGAGGGAGGTTTTGAGCTCTGGTTCGATCGGTGCGACTCTGCTGGTGGGAAGACAATTAGAGACTTTGAGTAATGGGAGATACCCGGCGGGCGGACACAGAGTAGTGTCCTATGGTGATGCAGCGGGACAGGAGGACGGAAAGAAGAGGTACAGATACAGCATCGTCTTTGTATTACGCGCTTTTGGATCAGTTGTCATCGATCCAAATGAGCTGGAGACACATATCACCGGTGCTTTGCCGAAGTCAATGGATGGCCTGACAGCAGGGGAGCTGTACGCGAACATTCGGAGTACCCATTTCAACATTAATATCGGCATGGAAGAGCGAGAGAGACAGAAGAAAAAAGCGATGAGATCTGAAGAGCAGTGCGAGGGTACGCAGAACAGTACTTAGACGTTTTTCAACATTCCGTTCGCGCTGATTGCGTCACGAGTTGGCTTTCTGCAAAGTCATAATCAAATTGCCTGATGCAAACTCGATCAGGACTATGAACGATGTATACTTCGCTGCTCAAAGGCATTCCGTTGAATCCAAACCAGCTCCTATGGACAACAAAGGGTAATGGTTTCTTGTACATGGCTGTATCTTTGATGAGCTTGCGCAACGTGGCTGGGAACACCACTGTCGGAATTGGAAGTCTGAAGCCTCTCATACAGTATTCTCTCAGCAGCATGAGACAAGTCTGTATGGATGGATTGGCATATATGGTACTCGAGGCAGCTATGGGTTTATTCTTATCACAGCGGCAGCCTCGACTACATGTTGTTTGAGCGAAAGCCTACATCCAGTGCTGGCAGTTCACCATGACTAAGCCTCGTCTCACAATGATTTTCATAAGTAGGACCTATCAGCTAAGCGTTCAATTACACAGGCTTTGACACACAGATTACATTCCTGAAATAACACACTCTATGCACCATTGAACCCTTCGATCAGCCCATTGAGCCAGACACCAGCAGCAAATGCACCAGGATCTGGGATCTTACTCCTATCTTCGCCCATTCCATCACCAACATAGGTTGCACGTCCGAACTTTGCTTTCATCTCCGCAGTCTCCTGCGCTTTCTGTTGCGCTACCTGTACACTTGTCTTCAGGTCCCGAGTTTCGGCCAGAGTGTTGATGAAGGGAATGAGAACATCCATGACTGTTCTATCTCCTTCCCTAGCAGAGGTGTAGTTTTTCAAATTCTCAAGCGCGAGTGACGCTGCGTTGGCCACGGTATCGATGGTCAATGGTGCACTGGAGGACGTCGTGGCGGCGGAAAGAGCGTTAGTGAAAGCGGTGACAAGAATCGATAAGATAGCGCCGAGAGAGCCCCCAACATCCTCAACGTTCTCGCCGACGCTTTCAAGCAACGCCAGGACAGGGGGCGGGTCTGACTCAACCGAGTCAAGGTTCGCCAGTATATTCTTACACACCCCTGCCACGGCCTCACCGCAATCACCATCACCCATCTGCAGATCGTACTGTGTGATTTTGGGCTCGGCGGCGAGCGCATCATTACAAGCTCTTCTCAAAGCCGGAATGAGGGAGGATGGCGTTGCAGGGCCTTCGTTTCGCCCACTCTGGCTCTCGTGTGCAGCATTGGCCTTGTTCCGGAGCTCTTCCGTCTCCTTGTTGTAGTTGGTAGGTCGGTACCCATTCTTTGGCCATGCTGGAGCATTAGTTGGAGCATCAAGAAGTTCGATGACTTCTTCATCAGTCAGATCCATGCCCTTCGCCATACCAGACATGTTACCCAAAGTGATGGAGAACCCCTGACCGTTGAGCGATGTTTCAAGCACACCTGCGTAGATGCGCATGGGTTTGAGGTTGTAATCGGAATCGAGCACTTGCAGAGCAATGTTGACCATAGCATCGAATTCCAGATTTGACAGGCCTCCAAAATTATTGACAAGCATGACGATCGAGTCGGATCGTGAAAAGGGTACAAACGCGCGATCTGAGTCTTTGGGATCAAGGAGATATCTCAGCATCTCTTTTATGATGTCTTCAGGTGCTGGCATCGGAGACACGGTTCGGAGGCCCTGTCTCAGTCAGCTAACGAAACGTGGTAAGTTGACTGACGATCTCTTACTGGCTCATTATGAATCCCCATTCCCACAACGTAGGAATCTTGCGGTACAGATTCAAAGGCTTCCCGACCAGGCACGTGGCAGTGATCTAGACTGGCACCGATGGTTACTAGCTGTGAATTGCCCAGTTCTCCAATCTTGCGTACTCGCTGAAATGCCCATCCTTTCTGGCTTGCTGCTCCCGAGAGCTTGATCACTGTTCAGATTAGTAAGATAACGATGAAATAGGGATGGTTGTCCATTGCATACCGAGCAGGTTTCCCGCCAGTCCTCTTCTCCCAACTTTTCCGCTCTTTTCTCTCCCCAACGCAGCATCTTCGGCCATGCAGATGACATCCACTTTATATCCTAATGCCTGACCCTTCTCTCTCGCCAGACCAAAGTGCAGCATGTCGCCAGTGTAGTTCGTAATACATAGTATAACTCCTTCGTTGGAAGGCACATTTCTGATGCCTGCCATGATCTGCTTTGTGCTTGGCGATGCGAAAATATCTCCGCAGACGGCAGCAGACAGCATGCCATCACCGACAAAGCCAGACCATGCTGGCTCGTGGCCTGAGCCGCCTCCGGAGATGATAGTGACCTGGTCTGGAGGGTGGGCGGTATTATAGACAACGCGGTTCGCTACGTCGAGGCCCATGAAAGTATTTCGTCTGACAAGGGAACTCAGCATGTGGACTACTACGCCTTCCGGGTTGGGGAAGAAGTGTTTTCGAGACATGTTGACGGTAGGCGTGAGGTCCAGGTTCGAACTATTAGTATTCGTCGCGCGCTTTGTTTCGAAATTCTTGTGTTCCGATCGTGTGCTATGAAAGCGTTCCCTGTCTTCTAGGAGTTGTCAGCAAGATGTAAAGCCAATGGTAAATTAATTCATGCTCTTCAGCACACACGTTGAAGGACACGGTGCTACGAGAACCTACAGGCAAATAACTCTTCAGGCTGAGCAATTTTGAGTAGAGCACCGCCTGGGTATGGAAATCAGCAGGCGTACTCAATCTCAGGGTCTCGGCCGGACGGCCGTGTCTATATACCCTCCCCCGCTCGGTTCACCCAGGTCCTAAACCCCGCTTGCACCCCTCATTGAGCTTTCGGCGAGCCATCAGCCACACGCCAGAAGTTATCTAGAACACATGGTTCAATGGACCCTGCTTACCTTTGAAGAAATGCCGTAGCCAGCATGCTTTGCTGTATTGTGGAGATACTGTATACGGAAAAGTCGAACTGACGTCGCGGGCGCGTCGCTGTGCTTGCGCCGGCATTACCTGATACGGAAATCCCGGCTGGAGCTCATGTCTCGCTCCGGCGCCGGGTCCGATCCAGCAGCATTGCTCAAGCTCGGCTCGAGACGTGGAAACAACACTCGACACGAGACACAGGTACATTTACCTTTGATATCCGTAGTCTTTCTTGCAGGCATGGCTTGAGGAGCGGGTCGGCGAATTGGGATATGTGTCACAGCCAGTGGAAGACAAGGCAATCAAGCTCTTCCTTGGCAGGACACATGTGCCCGTCATGTGGCAAACCTTGTATCAATCCCTCGCAGTGACTTTCGCAACAACACCTGACGCCTCGATACCGTTCCTGCTTGGTAACCAGAACAAGTATAATAATCTTGAAGGCGGCAGGTCGGTCGAAGCACCTGCGCGACCGCAATTGATTGGAATTAATATACTATATAAGCTATGGAGGTCGTGAAAAAATTATCATAGGCAAGCAACATGTGCGTGACAACAATGTGCTTTAACACAAGGCCAAATGGCACTGTCCGCAGTCACGCCTAAACCAACGGATTACAAGTCTATCATGAGGGTCGAAAGCGCCGCCGAAACCACATGTTGCGAAGATCTTCGCTCGTTAAAATAATAATGGAAAAGGAACAAGAGGCCGAAGACGATCCTTAATGGCCCAGATTGGAGTATTGTGAGTGTCGGGGGTACGGTTGCTGGTAGATGGAAGAAGCATACTCGGACTCTTGATAGACAGTGCCACGCTTGTCCTCCTCCGGAAGAAGTTCTTTGACCTCCCAGTTATGCTGTTTGACGCCGACGGAGAATTCAAGGTCTTCGCGAGTGATGGAGTCCCAGTACTATTTTTAGATTGGTTAGCGGGATGCGAACAATTGGAGGAGGTGTGGAGACGACTGGGGACCACGAACCTTGTATACCATCATGACTGCAAGCAAATTGCAGATGGTTGCAAAGAACAAACCATCGAGATAATGCTGAATGCCGTCACAGATGGTGTCACCAAAGACATATAGAATGACTTGTCCAATAACAAAAAAGAAAACGCCAAACACTATGTCGCCCAGTGGCCAACGGTCCTCGAGGGTGCCGACGACGAGAATGATTTGGCTGACGAGATAGATGAAGAGAAAGATGGCGTTGACGAGGTAAGTGATGACAAATATGCCGATCGGGTTCTTTGCTTCCAGACCAGCCCAATTTTTGAAGGTGAGTAGAGAGATGGCGCCGCCAATGATGAACATGCCCAGGGAGGTTAGTCGCAGCAGCCATACAGATAGGGTTGTGCCGTCCTCGTACAGCTGGAAACCAACAAAGCCGTTTATTAGCAGACTTGTGCAGAGAGCAGACACGAGCCCGTTCTGCGCGGCAGCGAAGTATGGGTATGCGGCAGAACCAGGGGCTGCGACGCCTGCATCAAGAATGAGCGATACGATGGTCAGGAGGAAGTAGATGTAGAAGAACGACGTGATCTCTTTGCGGCCTGTGCATGTCAGTACTCGACTGCCTCTTGGGCGCAAGCAGCGGGGCGCAGCATACCAACAGCAGTGAACTTGGAGCGGACATGAAAAATCATGATGACTGTCATAACCAGGGCCAATATGTGCATGAAGTCATTCGCTGCTTGGAAGATGAGCGTGTTCGCTATCTCAATCGTTCGCGCATAGCACTTTGTCTGGATGCCGGCGCCGCCATTGATTTCTTGGTGGCCAACGAGGGCGCACAGCGGTATCGACGCTTTTGCGCATAGGGTGGAGAAATCGCCAAAGCCCATCGTGGAAGACAGCAGCAGGCGTGGCGTGTGGCGGGTGGGGAGAGGTCAGTGGTGTTGCGGAGGCTGCAGTGTTGTTTGGCGGTGCGGCGACGAGGTCTAGAGGCGGCACGGAACAGCGATAGCCGGCAGTCGCGACAGGAGAGGGACGCTGTCACCACGACAGTCGAGACGGGAAAGAGCGAGTGTCGGGAGCGAGCGAATGCGCAACAAGCAAGGCGCAGCTAAGGCAGGAAGCGCACGCGCGGGGTGCGTGGGCTGTGGGTCTTGCTGTGGACAGCGTGCAGTGATGGTTGTCAGGGTGTCAGCGAGTTTGGGATGCTCAGGGGACGGCATAGGAACCCTGATTTTCGCGCTTACTTCGAACCACCTGGGGCGCCGCTGCTCGAGCCTCAACCCCACACCTGCGTCTTGGTGCGCAAAAGCTCTCCAAAGCGCATCCAGACAAAGTCGCACTTGTGATTATTTATGCCTCCAGTGCCATACAGTAAGGAAACACACATCCTGCGCGCGAGCAACAGTCAGTCAAGCTACATAAGATAACATCACTACAGCTCATGAACTCGTTTCTTTGTGATGTGAAAGTGGAGGCTCTGTTTAGTCTTTGCTGCATATCATACCATGCTTTTCTCTAATACGCTTCGCGCTAGAGCTTGGAATACGCCAGCAGCGCGTCGTCTCTCTCTGCTTTGCAGCTTGGAGGTATCCGGCGACCTATGTAAGTAGCGATCGAACGCCCAGTCGCTTGACCGTACACCAGCATGGAGCCCTAAGCATAGACTGTGCTCGCCCGGCGCTTCCACGAATTGGGTCGAGTGCTGCATTCCTTTAGATTTGTGATCCGAGCAAAGTGTCATAACGTCTACACCAGCTTCTTTGCTCGCTGGGACTACATCTTCGAACCAGGACATTTGTCCCCTTAACTTTTCGATTGCCCTCTCCCTCAGCTCTGAGAAGATTGCCTTCAGGTTCTTGTATCGCCCACTTCAAAATCTCTTGATATGGCCTTGCTGGAACGGCTTCATCAGATGTTCTGTATTATTCAACAGAACCAATGTCTCTATCGTATGGGGAAATTAGGTTGCTAGGCGTCGACCACCTCCCATGCGTCCAGATGAGGAGGGTCGAGTCTCTGCCAATCCATTCCCCGCGTGGTCAAGTACCTAGCCCAGACCCACCCCACAGCAAATGTAACTATTTGTCGTTCTAGTGCCGCCCTGTGCACCGCTGTTTACGGATGGGTTGATGGGCCAAAGTTGGGTTTGCCTGACCGTGACTGGGCGTGGTGTAGTGGGCTTCTCGTGTTCATTTCGCAAATAGGCATTGTAGCGATTCCATGGGGGGCTTTATAGCATCTGGAACGTATTCATTGCTACTGCTTACGTACGTGAATCGTTGCCGTAGGGGTAAATAGAGAAATGGATGCCAGAACGAAGAAACAAGGATATTGCCATAACTCAAGGGAGCATCAATCAGCACGTTATTGTAGTCCTAAAGGCAAAACTTGGATTTGACATGGAAGCGCTATTTGCCGCACGAGCGCCTGAAATGAGCTCCACTCGCATTCATACTTCGATCCTGGCGCTCTTCTGGCTAGTCTTGTTGATTACATGCTGTAGTATAGAGATAGACATGTGGTATCTGATTGCTGTAGGCGGACTTGGTTTAGCACAGAACCTCGTTGTCGCAAGGGTACCACGGATGCCTGCAGCGCTCAGGCTATCCATAGAGCTTGGCTTCAACCTGGAAAAAGAGCAGGCTGTGCCCAACATTTCCACTGAATCAAAAGTCATGTGGACCATCATGGACTGTGAGAAGAGATTGTCCGGGTGTGGTAATGCCCTTGTAAAAGAGTTTCCCCCTGCACACTTGCTGCAATAGAAGATTCGTGGTGGGCATCTGAGGATCCCGAAGCAACAAGGAAGCTGCTCAGTACTCAGCGCCGCAAAGCATGAGACGATGTATATAAGGCCGCACAAGAGGGAAAGCAGTGATGGGAAGATCGAACGAAGCCACAACAACAGCAAGAGGCCTGTTAAAGCTACACGCCATTTGAGCTGGGAACCTGGAGCAAAATCACCCGATACCCTAACCCTTTTTATCCAGTGACCTTGGCTTTCTCCTGTCCGTATCTCGTGGATGATACATCCGTCCGTACGAGGTCCCATCGAGCCTTACCCCCAAAACAGTGACAACTGTGTTGCGAATCCTCCTGTGGCATTGGCCTCATCCCACGCACACCTGTAACATCCCAGCAGCCGTCGCATCCACCACATCCTCTATGGAATCTTTCTCTACGACATCGACCAACACCAACCGCCGCCTGTACTCACAAGGAACCGTAAAAGAACCATCTGTGTTGAATTCTGCATCTCTTTTTTTTCCGAGCGCAGTCACGCACGGGC
Organism: Stagonosporopsis tanaceti; assembly: GCA_000812845.1. NCBI lineage: Eukaryota > Fungi > Ascomycota > Dothideomycetes > Pleosporales > Didymellaceae > Stagonosporopsis > Stagonosporopsis tanaceti. Next base: position 2,273 of record JUDZ01009600.1, on the reverse strand, counting down.
TGGCACTCCCGGGTTGTACGACGGCCATTGTCAAGACCAAGCTGCACTGATAGCTCGTCTCGACCGAGCCAGGTATTTCTCGTACTTGGTATAGCCTGTTGTTCTTCTTGTCTCTTATCATCCAAGGTTTGCCTGCCTCAATAGTCCTTTCTGGGAACAATAGTGCATAATATGTTGCTTGAAGACCTTTGGATGTATAGGTAGCGTCAGCCCCCTGCGATGATATCTCCAAACCACCTTTGTTGCCACTTTGAGCCGCCATCAGCGATGTAGGAATCCAGCGACATCCAGGAACGTCCAGTTTGGACCCAAGAAGAAAAATTATGTTTCTAGGAAATTTGTGCAGCTTCTTGAACAGCAGTAACATGCGTGCCTCTCCAGTCAAGTCCAGAAAAGGAGAAACCGAAATACCCAAGAGACTGGCGATGGCCAAGGTCTCGTCTGTGGCTCGGGTTGTATTCCTCCAGCGCAGTGAGCGGGCTACGTCACCAATGGTGTAGGCGTTATCGCTAGATCGCTTGATCAGACGAAACAGTTCCGCCGCCAGATCGGTCAGGTATGGTTGAAGTAGCATCTCACTGCTTTGGGGTATTAGATCACTCAGTAGTTTATGAGTGTCGGCAAACTGTATGTACAGTTTATTCGCCAGTACGCCTTCTTGAAGTGTCCAGAGGCGTCGCATCCAGCCCGAAGTCAAGACTACCAGTAATTTTGCACCTAGGGACTCGGTAGATCTTGTGAGTTGTAGACTGTCATCCAGTACCAGAACTGCTTCGGCCTCTTGGTAGGTGCGTGCCATCATACCAATAGCCTTCCCACGAGCAGAACTCGCCTTAGGAACGCATATGCTGTCCATCCAGAAAGCTGCACCTGGCCGTACTGTAGAAACGAGCCTGCTCAACCGTTGCAGCTGGCATGTAGGAAGTCCATCTTCTGGAGTACTCCCGAGTCCGTCAGCCCATACATGAGACAATGCCACGTATGGCATGCCAGTCGAACTGTTGACTTCAAGATTGTCAGAACTGAGGGTGACGACGGGTACCTGGCCACTTTTTATGCAAGCAATGACTTGCTCAAGTGCTGGTCTGCGGTATTCGCACAGCGTGTCTGAGGCTCCCGTTACGGATCTGCACTCGCTGTTGTGCTTCGGGACGTATGTCTTCGTGTCGATGTCATAAGCCGAGCAACACTGTGACGTACAAAGCGAGTGTTGCTTGCCGTCGTCTGGCGGACCCTGGTTGCAAGCATATTGTAAAGATGATACCGATCTGGTACTGGCCAGGTATTCAATGGTGGATGGACACCATCCATCGGCATGCAGTTCTCTTCGCAATATCTCTTTAATTGGTGGTGTCCAGATCATAGACCACGAGAAGCCTTCGTTAGGAATACGTGATCCTACTACCATTCTTGCGTGCGCGTTAACCAATGCCTCGGCGATGATGGCAATAAAGCACACCATTGATGGGATCGCATCGCCCAGCGGTTCGAACACCACGAACTGTGTCGACGTGAGCGATACCATGAGGGAATGGGCCAGGCCAAGGTTTACGCGGGCCCGCTTGAACCACGATGCTAACAAGATCGGCGGAGTCTTTTCGATTCGAGAGAGCCAGTTGCGGATAATGTCCACCAGGCGGCTCTTAGTCATGACCAGCTTGCCATTTTGATCCCTACGCACCAGCATGTCTTCTGCTACTGGCGCTTCAATAACTGCTTCTAACAAGCCAAATGTGAGCATAATCTGATAGCTCCCCGCCAGGTATTGAATTGAAGATTCATTTTTCGGCCGAACTTCGAGATATTCGCGCAGTGACACAGGATCATGACCATTGTGTGGGTATTTTAGCCATTCGGGATCCTTAAACAGTTGGGCATGACAAGAGTCTGTGTTGCAGAATGACATGATGATTGATTGGTGTATTTAGTAAGAGTAGCCTCAGAGTCTGCAAATACAAAACAAACGCAATAGATTAGATAGATAAAGGCAGAGAGGCTATATACACTCTATACTCTTAAACATTAGTTATTAGTTAATAGGAGCCTCTACTATGTCTATGTATTTACTAGTAATTTCTTTAAATTAAAGAGGCTAGTAATTTATAAAGTTTATTTAAATAAGATAAAGTAAAGTATAATCTATACTTAAGCTCTACTAGTAAAAATAAAATATATCTATTATAATCTTCTTTTATTAGCTAACTAAATACTAATACTTAGCAATACTAATATACTTAGTATTAGGCTAGTAAAAAAGGTTATAGTACTATACC
>JUDZ01009599.1:0-29936 GCA_000812845.1 Stagonosporopsis tanaceti | reverse complement strand
TGCTCATCACCGCCAGCTCGCTGCCCGCCGCTGAGGCACCAAACACCACAACCGCGCTCCTCTTCCCCAGCTTTCGCCGCATAAGCGCCATACCGCACACGCCCGCCTCGTTCAGCAACTTTGCAGCCGCATACCTCAAAGCGCCGAAGCTGCACCCCATGCACGACGGCCTTTCCGCGGCGCAAAAAGCCGCCCTCACCCGCGACGAGTCCAAGGCCGCGCTCCTGCCCACCCCCGAGCCCGTCTCCCAGCCCACGATCCTCATATGTGGCCACGGCGGCCGCGATCAGCGCTGCGGCATCCTCGGCCCTATCCTGCAATCCTCGTTCCGCGCCGAACTCGCGCGCAGGGGGATCGAAGCTCATGTGGCCCAGATCAGCCACATAGGCGGCCACAAGTATGCTGGGAATGTTATCATCTACCTCCCTCCGAGTCTGGAAGGGAATGCACTCAAGGGGAGTGGGATATGGTACGGCCGGGTGGGGCCCGAGCAGGTCGAGGGCGTGGTAGAGGAGACGGTTGTCAAGGGAAGGGTGGTGGGGGAGTTGTTGAGAGGAGGGGTGATGCAGGGTGGGGGCAATATTGGGAGGATTGTCGAGGCGCAGAGGCGGGCGGAGAGCGGCGAGGAAGACACGGGGCGATTGAGGTTGCGGCCGCGGGCGAGGGCCTGAATAGACGGCACCGCGATAGAGCGACTATCCTCGAGCCCACACACGCAGTACCCCGAGTAAATAGAATCCATCCGTGCACGTCAGCGCATGAGAGCCCCTCCATACACATACTTTGAAAGGCACGCGCCCAGGCAGGTGTCGTTCTCTAAGCACAAGTCAACCTGCAGTCGACAGAACGCGAGTGACGTATTTCCGAGGCAGACGCACAAATATTCATGTTCGCTTTACTTGTTGTCGACCAAAATGGCGAGGATTGATGGGAGACTGAGGCAGGTCGGTCATGTGAGAGGCGTGTTGGACGTGGAGGCAGCATGGAAGGTGAGCGTCAACGCCCATCACTGCGACACAGACTCTCATGCTACAGCTCGCTTTCTGATTTGGGAAAGCGAATGTACAGAGCATCGATGAGTGATACAGAAACCGCTCGGTCAGGTACAGGAGGACGGCATTTTCGGAGTGAGATATGAGTCTGAAGAGTTGGGTGCAGACAGACATGTCGTCCATCACTGGTCGTTTCGGTCACATCGACTCCTTGCCGTGGGCTGAGTCGGCGGCATGAGGCGTTTGCTCCGGCAGTATGTAATGCAGAGATACTACTCGGACAGATCTTGCAAGGGAGAAGCAAACATATTACTGTTGTGTTGGAGTTTTGATGGCACAAAAACCGCGTTGTTCTGGTTCTGATTTTGATTTTGCGAGAGAAACAAAAAGAAGCTTTTCAAGTCTCAATAAAGAAGCACGGTTGAGTGGTGATGGTTTGGAGAGGCTGACCATCAACTCAGGACGGCGTTGAGTGGAAGAGATAGAGATAGGAATGATGGTATGAGGAGAGTTGTACAAAGGAGCAGACATGATCGTTTTCGTAAGTTACTTTCGAGGAGAAGAAGCTTGCCTTCGATCATTTTGTAGTGGTGATGGAAGATGTAGCTCTTAAGGCTTCGGCGGATGAACGAGCCAAAATATTGATTTTTTGTGTCTCTTTCAATCACACAAGAACTTTGATCTGATCTTTTGAATACCATTCGAAGAAGCTGTCATCAGAGAGTTCGCCCTCCAGAAGGCACAGCGGTCATGATGTGTAGTACTAGATTTTGTCCATGACAGACTTCAGGAGAAACGGCGGCCGTGAGTAGCTAACAATCGAATCTCGAATCGAACAGATATAGACTTTTTTTATTTCGCCTCGCAAAGCCAACATGTCGGGATTGACGACAACTTTTGCGTGCAACATGTTACACACAACATACGTTTCTGACAGCAATGCTCCAGTCGGTGGAACTTTCAAACTTTGAAAGCTGAGCAAGCAATTAATGATGGCAAGCACTGAATGGAGGACCCGACATCAGATATTTTGTTGGTTGTTTCAATCTCGGTTTCCGTGTAAGCATCCATCGATAAACGCCTCTTGTAAGGCGTCGACCAGATTCCGTTAGCGAACCCTTACAAATCCCGATAGTAAATGCCATTTAGAATAACCCCTCTTTCTAGGACAGAGAACATACTGGGGACTCTGTGCAGTTCGAAGTAGGGTACTGATAGACAAGTGAACAGTGTAGCCACGGAATTCCAGCCGGCTTCCGATGGAGAAAGTAAAGCCAGATTGTGTGTCAGAAGCCTTGAGATCAGACAGACCGAGATCGGCATAGATGCTGATGTCAGTAAAAGAAAAACCATGAGACATTTTTTTCTCTTGTAAAGGAGGCGGCAGAGAGACAAAACTCCGTGGTATTGCTCTAGTCTCATTTCACGCAGGCAGGCCGGCAAACATGCCACTACAAACCAGTCTTTTCAGCATCAGGATTTAAGCGTGTGTCTTACTGACAACATGACTCGTAAATGAGTCAGTTGCTGATAGCAGAGGATGAAGACTATGCGGAGCTTTTTTTGATTCTACAAAGAGTCTTACAGCATCGATTCTGTTCAGCAGATGTTTTGATCCCGAACTTTGAGAAGGTGACAATTTGTGAGATTGAAAAGGCAACAACAGGGTCCACATATGCATGTATCAGGTTGCTTTGAGAACTTGGAGCAGAAAACTTGTTCATGACTTTGGTTCGACAGGATTTTAAAGTGAGACAAAGGCTCTGGTATTGAGCTCGGAACACACCATCGGGCAAAGAAGAAAGGTGGCATTCCGCATGAGTTTGTAATTGATTTCGGACATTGACAGAGCCCAGCCCCAAAGGCATTATCCTTAGCTTCTAGCTCGATATGGGGCAAACGAGAACATGAGTTTGCACCAGCGGGTTTGAAAGAAAGGAAAATATGAACGGATGGAAAGCTGGTTTTGCAATTGATGATAGTCCGTTAAAGAAAAGAGTTCTGGAAGTGGAACTATATTTGAGTCCGCCATTACACATGGCTCAAGAGCGATGATGGTTTTGGGACACATATCTCCATTTACTTTCCGTGTTATTCAGTTCGAGCGACACAAAACATGACCTCTTGGTCAGAGAATTTCGAAGGCCGCCGGACATGAAAGCTGTCAGCTCTAATTTCAAAAATCTTAATCAGGATTTTTGATAGACGTGGCATGAGAAGCTCAGGGCAGCGCCCACCAGAGAAGAGTGTTGAGGATGAATGCTTACATACAAGGTTTGAAGCAACTCTCCCCTTAGTATGATTTCATCCCCATGCAATCTGAGAGGACATACAAGAAGAAAGAGAGAGCATAGACGGCAGGATTGTGCAGACAATGATTGAGGTATTTATAGGCAGATTCTATATGTGGGCAGTACGCCACTAGCAATGTTGACCCACTGTGAAAATGCAAATATGCGACAAACGGAACCCAACGCCACGCTATGCAGTCTTCGCTTCATTCTTGATCGTATGTGTAGGCAGTCAGAAGGCCCTAACTTTCTTCCCTTCGACTCCCATACCAGTATCTGCCTTTCTCTTTCCCAGTACCGAGTCCGGAGTGCTCGGCATCGGTATGCCAGCGCCCTTGCTATACTCCTCGAAGCAGGTCGCGTGGTAGATTTTGCCACCGACCTGCAATGCGTCCATCCAAACAAAGTCGTTCGCATCGACATTCCACTGCGTCTCGAATTTTTCTTGGCAGATGGGGCAGGGGGCGTGCTGAAGTGTGGGATCCTGCGGAACAAGCACGTAGCGGTCCTTTGCCTGCCTTTTGGGCTTTGCGATGCTGTTCGTGGTGGCGGCATCAGAGGCAGGCATTGTCTCGTCGACTTCGCGGTAGTCGATCCAGTCTTTCTCGGACATGTACCAGCTGCGGTGTACGCCACGCTTGGCGGCGTCGGGGTCCTTGACCTTGAAATGCCAGTCCATGTGGCGGGCCTTCTTTTCTTTGCCCTCGGATGTGTTTTCAAAGCGGCGTCCGCATGTTGCGCAGATGTTCGGCTTCGCCTCGTACAGACGAGATATGAGGTGGAAACGGGGCTTCTTCATGGAGGCTGTGGTGAGCTCGATGTCATCTACAGCATTGCCGGGCGCGGAGGTCTGCCTCGCCATCGAGGGAGCACCGAAGGAAGTGCCGTTAAGAGGTGCGCCGCCAGACATGCCACCTATAGCAGCAAGTAGCCATTGCGCACTTCCAGGTGCAGGCCCCGAGAGCGCTGGCTGGGGAGGCTGTTGAAAATTCGACATGGGCGGCAGAGGCGTAGACGCTGCTGGTGGCGGTACAGCTCCTGGCTTGTTAAACTGCGCGAGGAGGGCTGCAAGGTTTGCTGTGGGATTCATTGCCGCTGGAGGCGCTGCTGGTGCTGCTGGAGTAGGCGCAGGCGTTGATATAGGATGCGGGTACCCAGCAAATGGCGGGGGCTGGAACGGCGCCGGCGCAGGTACAGATGAAGATTGTGCTGGGGACGAAACGCGCTTTAGAAGATCAGCAAGGTTGAGCGTGGGAGCGTGTGGCGTTGCCGCTGGTTGTGGGGTGGATTGAACAGGCGGCCTGAAGCCAGCAAGTAGCTGCGCGATGTTTGGAGGTGCGCTCGCCGGTGGGGCACCGACAGGTGAGAAGCTCGGAGGTATGCCCTGTGGAGGGAACGCTGGCACTGGTGTTGGAGGAGCAAATGTCGGCATAGGTGTTGGGGTTGGAGCTAAAGACCGAACCCGCTTACGGACAGCCTCGAGTTGTTGTGGAGGCAGGGTCTGGGTATCGAGGATCTGCTTGAGGGAGAGAAGAGCCTGCAGCTTCGTCTGGACATCCCTATCAGTAGGATTATGAGCAAATGAGGCCTGCGTGGCTGCGACAAGTTGGGCAACCTCAACCTTCAGATCAGCCAGATCAACCGACGACATGGGTTGAGGGCTGTTGAACTGTTGCTGGAACGGCATTGGTGGTGTTACCCCAGGCGGGCCGTATTGCGGTGTAGGTGGAAGACCTGCTGGACGGCGAGGATCATTCGGGGCGTGATATCGAGGCGCGTTTTGTGGCGGTGTGGAGGTATCTCTCCACGCGACATTCGTTGGTGGTTTTGGCGGGAGAGCATGTGTTGGTCGTGGCACCTGTGTCTGTACCGAGCGGATTTTGTTGACAGCATTCTCAATATCTCCAGTGACATTGGCGGGAAAGACAGGACGAGTCTCCATCGATTCGGGCACTGGCTGCTTCCACGTTTTTAGCAAACCTTCCATTGCCTTACGAGTGGCCTGATCCACAACCAGATAGGCACCCATGAATGTGCGATATAGATCACGTCCAAGGTAGACGGTATATGGGGTGCCAACATTCTTGACAATGGAATCGAGGACGTAAAGAGATGGAAGTTTCCACTCTGGGCGAGTCTGTACCAATCAGTCATGTGTTCAATCAATCGACGGGGGTGCACGATGCAAGCGACATCAATGAACTTACTGTCCGAATGTGATCCTCGAGTTCAGTCGAGATTGCTTGCGCATATTCTGTGTTCTCCTTCGCGATGAGGGTTAGATTGCTAATCTCTGGTCTGCTGTTCAACCTCAAATCCTGCAATGCATCGCGAAAGTCGGCGGCAACCTCGGCAGCGGGTAATGACATGATGGGCAAGAGGATGATGTGCTTTGGGAAGGGGTGTGGAGGTTAGACGTGAGATGCAATCGCGCTGAAAGCCTTGCAGTCGATTGTAGGCGGTCCAAGCAGGCCGGTCTTGCAGACAGAACAAACAAATGCTTCCTCTCTTTCGAACACACGGTGTGACAGGATGTTTGTGTTGCTACTAGCTATGACCTCGCTGGGTAATGCAGCAAGAAGACTGCGCCAGGACGGTCAGGACAGTGACAAGCCTCGCTCTCCTCCAGCCACTGAACTCCAAACACTGCGTGCCTTCCTCCTCTACTCGCCAGCAAATGCGAGACAGCGTGCGGTCACGATGCGCTTGACCAGAGTATACGTGTGGTGTAGATATCCGTCGGTGAACGGGCGCTGCAGCTGCGAAGGCAATAGGTGCTGTGTCGCGTGTTGCGGAAAGGTTAGTCACAAGAGTGGTGAGGAATGTGAAAAGGCGAACAAGTGCAGAAGAGGCGAGACGGGGGTTTTAGATACGCTGCTGCGAAGTGCGGACAGCGCAGTTTGGTTGAGGAGGTGGAACCGTAGTTGGCGTCTTCACAGCTGGGGGGTCGCACCTGCCACTTCCCGGGTGCCAAGGCTCGGGGAAATAGTAGGTCCGCGCGTCATTGGCAGTCGCGCCCCAGCTGCGACTTTCTTTCACGCAACGCGGACATCATCTCCGTTGTCTGACCTCTCTCACCTACCGTGTCGCGATCGCAGGCTTACAGACACTGGTTACTTGGCGACATCTCCACCTGCACGAAAATACCGACATAGACGCCCCTAAAACACGCAAACCGCCTGCACTATGGAGGACGTAGAGTTTACCAAGTCGCACTCGAACTCGCCGCTACCCGAGGCTGGCAACGACCCTGGCGACCCTCTGCGCCCTGAGATTGAAGAAGAGAACTCGGTGCCAAACCCTACCAACGCCACGACCTACCAGGATATGGAGGTGACAGAGGATAAGGAGGAGATGCCGGATCAGGACGACATTGAGGCTGGCTTGTCAGACAATGAGTCTGTACTGTCAGATGCACTGAATGACGACCAGCTCGATGAACAGTTTGGCGATTTCGATGCCAGCAACATTGCTATCGAGGAGCGCGCCATCGATGAGGACACCGTCAAGCAGATCGGTGTACACAAGAGGAAACGCACGGCAGGCGAGGGCGAAGAGCCAAAGAAAAAGAAGAAGCGCGCCGACAAGCCGCGTCGCAAGAAGAACAAAGATGGTGAAGACGAAGGCGCGGATGTGGGCGAAGGCAGGAAGAGTAAGAGGTCAAGAAAAGAGGGCAGAGTACGCGGTGCCAGTCCCGACGAAGAGACAGAGGCAAATCTCACCCCAGAAGAGCGTAAGTCTGAACCAGGCATTGCGTTGATGCTGCTGTTAACAAGCACGCAGGTCGCAAGCGCGCACTCGAGCGCCAGATGGATGCTATCCTCAAGAGTAGTTCGACCCGCCGTCGCAAGAAGGATGGAATCGACCTTGAGCAAATGGCCGACCAAGAGATCGAAGAAATGCGTCGTCGTATGGCGCAGGCAGCTGAGGCAGACAACGAAGGCCGAAAGCGAGGCGAGCCAGCCCGACACAAGCTGAAGCTGCTACCGGAAGTCGTTGCATTGCTTAACAAGAGCCAGCTGAAGGAGTCGATTGTAGACCCTGAGTCTAACGTACTGGAATCAGTGCGCTTCTTCCTCGAGCCCCTCAGTGACGGCAGTCTGCCAGCATACGATATTCAGAAGGAGCTGTTTGCTGCGCTGGGCAAGCTACCTATCAACAAAGACACTCTTGTTGCATCTGGTATTGGCAAGGTCATCATGTTCTACATCAAGAGCAAGCGCCCTGAATTGACGATCAAGCGGCAAGCTGAGCGCCTTTTCACCGACTGGACTCGCCCGATTCTTAGGCGCACGGACGACTACCGCAAGAAGGAGTTCGCTCAAGCCGACTTCGATCCTTCGTATGTGTCTGTTCCTTGGAACACTTTGAATGTTGCTGACATTTCCATAGACGCAGGGTTGCAACTGGCAATTCGTCAGCCAACAGCCAAGCAGCTGCTCTGGCCGCACAAAGGAAGAAGGCCCTGGAAGCTCCACGTGCATTCCAGCGTGCTCGCATGGAGACTGGCCGCATGACATACACTGTTGCACCGAAGAGCAATGTCACGTTCCAAGAGGGCAATAATAACCGCAGGGATGTCGATATCATGAAGACGGTCAAAGCCAGGCAGGGCAGGCGGTGAAGAACTACTTGTGCACTGCTTGTTTTCATAGTTTGCGCATTGGAGTTGACGGCGTTTTGGCATGCCCCGGGATAGGCATTGTGAGCCAGATTGCATAATTGGAGTTTCAAGGCGGGCCTGAAGGCCCACGAGATATTGCGTTCTATGGAAGATTCATGAATACATGTATAATGTTCCTGAGAAGACTGATCGCTTGCGTCAGCCTTTGTGATGTGAGACTACAGCAGATGTTGTCTTCTCTTCCACGCCATCATCACGCCCTCCATCTCTATCCTTAAGTCTTCAAGCACCATAATGGCTGGCCTAGGTGCCACGCAAACCCAGATAGACTTCTACAACCTACCGCTGCCCCTACGACAATGAAGAAGCCTGAAACTCGCTTCGTGTATCATCAGTGCACGCATACGGCCGAACCTCAAAGAATGCAGAGTTTCATGTGCTAGGATGGTCATACATAAGCGCTGCTATACTTCCACATGCAAACGAGCCATAATCATAAACTCTCTCAAAAGGTGCATCCATTGCACTCTCACGCCGGGGGGTTATCCGTAGAAGGAAAGGAGTGGTTGCGGATTCGTAAACAAATCGTGCAACGCCAGGGTTGGCTCATGAATTCGATGCTCGCTGGTCATGCTCAATCTTTGTCATCGTTATATGATGAGAATCAACACGGAGCCTAGTCCTTGAAGTAGGGTTGGCAAGCAGCTAATGAGACAGTTGGCATAGCACACTGTAGTCTAAGTTGAGCCTGCACGTTGAGACTGTATCCAACATGCTGTAGACGAGGTATTCACCGATTCGTAACAAAGCTCCTTCAAGGCTTTCTGTTGCGGCACAAGGCGTAGGCAAGCAATATTCACCTAGCCATGGAACGTCTTCAAGAACGAGCTTCTTCGTGGGTAGATGCACAAGCGGCCATGGCAGGGAATGGAGAATCAGACGAAAGAAGAGAAGAGAGTAGAAAGGCACACACGACATCGCATGCGTCAAAGCAGGCCACTTATTGTCTTCTATTGTCTCGATCTTCATCATCCAGTCATGGCTACATCTCCATTCTGCGCCCCCGCCTCAAAAGCCCCAGGATCCAAACGGCTCAAACACCCGGGGCAATTATGCAGCACCATATGACAGAACATATCACAGTCGACGCAGAAATGGCTTTCGCACGAGCGACACTCGTAACGCGCGCTTTCACTCGCGTGCTGCTCGCCATTCTCGTCGTCGTCGTCGTCGGCCCCGCCGTCGCCCTGTGCATGAGCGTGCACATGTCCGTTCAGCATGCTTCCCGTGGTGGACTGCCTCTCCTTCTTCAGCGCGCGCGCAGCGAGGTCCTGTCTGGACGGGACGTCGGGGAACGGCGTGAGGCAGCCGACACAGTCCAGAGACTTCTTGTCGCGTGCGCGCTGCCACGACACCGTGGCCCAGTTGCGCAGTGGGAAAAGGTGGTGGTAGCTGCGGGCTAAGTGCGTGGACAGGAGGAGCGTGAGCTGGCAGCTGGGACAGGTGACGGGGAGAGAGCACACTTTCGCACTGCAGCGTGAGCATGTGTAGCCTCCGAGGGTAAGGTTGCCGTGGCAGGCGCAAATGGTGGGCGAATCCTCGACGACTCGAGAGGGGAAGCCCATCATCATTAGTGCAGCGCCTTTCTCCGGTTCCTGTGGGGCGGACTCGGCGTCTGCGCGAATGACGGGTGGTGTTGTAGTGGCAATCAAGAGCTCCTTGAGCATTTCTTGGTCGGTCGCGATGGTGTACTCGCTTTCATCGCCGGCGTTTGTTCGTGTGACAATCTCCTGGCAGATCTTGAGACGCGCTCCCATGCCTATAATGCTCACTCTGATACGGTCGCGCGCGCATGCTTTAATGGTTTGGTGAATGTCGCCGGGATCGAGGGACAGGAGGGAGCCAAAGACAACTATGACTTCTCTCGTGCCATGGCTCGGTGTGTGGTATAATGTTGCGCGTGCAAGCTCGAGGGCATTCTGCAGACTGGGCGCGCCTTTTGGCTCCTTGCCGGTCTCTTTGCTGCGTAAAGCTAGGATTGCTGCTGCGTGCTCTGCTGGATTGCCTGAGAGCTCCGAAACTCGTATGCATATGCCGTCGTGCATGCCCAGAACACTCATCTGGGAGATGGGGTTCTGCTCGAAGAACTCGCGGACGTATTCTTGTGTGTAGTTGATCATTGTGTAGAAGCGGTTCGGCCGCATGTCTTTCTCCATCATGGCCTCTGACAGGTCCAGAACCAGCACGACATGCCGTATTATACCTCGTTGGAAAGGTTTTGTATCCTTGCGTAGCCGTTTGCGTTTGCGCTCCTCTTCTCGTTCTTGCACGCTCTGTCCCAAGTCCTCGTCATTGACAGATACGGTAGTCTTCTCCACCGTCCGCGAGTACTCCGTCTCCCATGCTTTGCGCGCTGGCTTTGGCGCAGCATCTTTCGCGCCTTGTTTCCTGCCGCCTGCCGGCTCTGCTGGTCGACTTGAGCTGGCGCGAGGGCCAACGTATTCGTCGCCAGAAACTTCGTCGCCATCGTAGGAAAAGTCCGAGTCGGCCATGGTGTATGCGTGCGCTCGTGCGGTTAATGAGGCAGCGACCGCCGGCGGCGCTGGTGCGCTACGTTCGGTGTCACAGTCGCTTGTGCGTTCTGGTGAGCGTGTGCTGTCCTTAAGAAGGTAGATTATGTGTGCGATGAGCTATGGCGAGAATGGGTGCGCGACAGATGAACAATAGAAGATGACGTCGTGAGCTTTCATTTGCAGCGTAATAAGGACTCTTTTCAAGGTGAGATTGGGCGGCGCATTCTTAATGCAAGACAGATTCCATCAAAGAATCCACCAGGTGTTCAGCAGGATGCAACAAGTTGAAGTTGTCGGCAGATTCTTTGAAGCTTCAGCGATCAGTCGAAGATCTGCCTGACGCGATGCGTGTTGTGCACGTGACGTTTGAAGCGCGCTCTCACGTTTCGCATGTGATATTGATATGATTATATATATCGCTCTTTTCCAAGCAAACATTATCTGTGTATCGTGAACTAGCAGCATGACGCGTAACGCGTCCAGGACCCCAAAATGGTATACGCTATGCTAGAGAAATCATGAAACATTACGCCGTATCTTTTACATCCACCACATGTGCCTTAGAGTCATCGTTAATACGTGCTTGAGCCAGCAACTGTTGGCATCGGCCAGTCGTCCTCGGTGATGCTAGACCAGAAGACCCAAATCATTACGACCGAAAGCAGCGTGAAGAGCGTCTCAAACAGACCACCGTTGATCTTTCCGTCAGTGCCAGTGCAGATATGGACGCTGATAACGTATTGGAAGACCTGCCCGATAGCAAAGAGCAGAGCTGCGCCCAGGAGATAAACTGTACAGTCCGTCAGCAAGTGTATCAAGGTTAGATTCTGCATACGTACGCATTGGCTTGCGCTCTCCAAGGACGCGGAGGACAAGGAATGATTCCAAGCAGAAGAATATGAATATAAAGACCAGAGGCACGAGCTGGTAAAGCGTGTAAAGCGCATAGGCCTGGTTGGGGAGTGGTAGAGTGTCATCCCAGTAGCCGGTCCAGCTAAATCCAGTGTCAAGGGCGATATAGCCAGTTCCAACGAAGATGATAACAGCAGAGATTAGCAGCAGGCCGATCGAGATGGGGGTGCCGTCGTCCAGAAGCTGGTAGCCGACCAATCCGTTGAGCATGAGGATCCAAGATGTTGCAACAATTGCAGCGATGTGTACAGCAACGAACGCCTAATCAACAGTCAGTCTATGGCGGCCGTCTACATGGAAGAGCGACGTACGAGGCGCACAGAGTTGTTCAAAGGGAAGCCGCCGATTGTGAAGATCTCGCAGATGGAGATGACGATGTAGCCGAGCAGGAACAGCTGCATTTCCCTTTCAAAAGTCAGCACTCGGTGTTTTGCGCAAGGAGACATGCGCGCACCTTCGTCCAACGGCGGCCTTCTTCCGTTCGGATCTCCAGAGCAGGAAGAAGGTCGTGAGGATTGCGATGCCGCAAAGGATTATCGAGCCTGCGACCGTCAGTAAGGCTTCCATTGCGCGTCTGCAGCAAGTGACTGACCCAAGTTGTGCAGGTTGTTACCGCCGCCAACGGAGAAGCCCTCGAGTGTGCAGCCTCCCTCCCATCCTCCACCGTTTCTTGTGGGTGCTTGGCTAAAAAGCTGTGGTGAGGTCGTGGTTAGCGGCGCGCGCCAACAATGGGACAAGCCAGGGGTTCATGGCGGCAGCAACGTACATAGCATACTGCGACGGTTAGCATCTCTTAGAAATGCATGGAGGAATTGTGGTGGGTCGTACCTGGCAGCGTGGACCAGCTGTTACCTGTGTCGCGACAGAAGTCGTCAAACTTTCCATATCTCGACATGGCTGGCTACACGCAGCGCAGCCTCGCGTTGAGTAGATTGGGGCGGCGGCAGTAAGCGTCGGTGGTAGTCTTGCAGCGCGATGCTCAGGCAGCAAGTGGAGAGACAGGCCTGACAGGGCAAAGGTAGCGAGAGTGAATTGTGGAGGAGCGGTGCGGGTCGTGAGAGATGATGTGCTGCTGGGCCACGGTTCGCGGTGGCTGGTGCGGGAGCCGTTTCTTGTTTGAGAGCCAAGTGGGAGGTTAGACACGAACAGGGGTGCAAGTCGCTGCAACGAATCTGGCGCGAACCAGAGTATGGCGTTGGAGAGTCGGCTTTTCACTCTTTGGCGGCAGCTAGATCACAATGACACCGAGGGATGCTGCACGCAGAAACAAGTTTCCCAAACACTCTCGCTGCCCATCACGACTCACGACACATCGACGAACGAAGTAGCGCGCGGGCCGAGCAGATGGGCAAATATGGACGTGGCCAATCACAGCAGCAGGAGGTGCAGCACTAGGCGCGTTTCAGGACGATCGGCGCCTTCGAAGAGACCTGGCGGCAGAACGACGCCTCACAGCCAGATTACGTGCACATCGACTCCACGGCAACAAACATGGCTACCCATGATGGCGGCGCTGCCGTTGGGTAAGGGTGTTCAGACATGTGTTTGACCAGGTCACCAAGGATGGCTCTCTTCTCTGATGAGAGTTGCGTTCCTGTCGACAGGTAGTCTGCAGCTGCACGTCAGGGCGCACAGCATTCGCATTTGTGCAGCAACGATCGTCAGCCAGCGCGCCCGCCGCCAGCCATCTTCTGTCGACCCCCGAAGCGCCCTGCAAGTGTCCTTTCACGTGTTTATCCAAGCGACGGCAGTCGATAGCCGTCTTGAACGCTCTGAACGCAGCCTTCTGCCAGAATCGAACACGCGAGGTGGAAGCGCTCCCAGCTGGCTCTGTTCTGTTTCACTCGTGAGCGGCAGCAGCGTTTCAAATGTGGTGCTCGCGACGGCCTACACGCGGACCTTGCACGTGGGTTCTTTGCTGGGAGCAGTCAATGTGGTGTTTATGAAGACCAATCTGAATGACCACTGATGAGCATCCTCGACTGTTGAATCGCAGTGTTTCTGCCATGAACTGTATCTATGGTGGCACCTTTGTCGACCGCTAGCAGCCGCGATCAGCGAGATACGCGCTTCGATGTGGAGTTCTTGGTCGTGTTGTTGGCATTGTGGAGCGTAATTCTCCGCAGTGTCTGGAGTTGCGGCCTTTTCAAAGCATGCAATTCAAAGGCCCTGTGGCAGTCGCAGAGATAAGGAGCATGCATTCTGTACAAAGCAATGCTCCCGCGATAGCCTGCGCCGCGACATCATCACACAGCAGGCCGCTCCAACAACCTGGCCAACAGCAGGCTGCGATTCCGGTCCTTGCCGGACCGAGCAGTAAATCCGCCAAGTCTACAGCAGCCCCCAGGGTCAAGATGACAGGGTAGCTCACGTTTTCCTGATCACAACGCCGTATCGTGCTCTTTTGAGTCCTACGCCGTCCGCCCAATGTGAATGTGACCGCCCTTGACCGCTTAAGTCCTAGGCCCACCTTAACCTGCACGTCACTTGCGACCGCCTTTCGACCTTCTTGCAGACCGTATCGGCTAGAGAGGCTGCTCCCTCAGCCTGCCACCTTCATCATTCCTTTTCACTCGGGCAGCAGTCGGAGACCTGCCAATATCCCTCTCCACAACCTGAGCTCGTCCTCGCGGCCCCGTGACGGCGATTCCGCTTATCTGCTCGATAACGACAAAGATAGCGCGCGGTCCTCCTTCGACACACCTTCCTCGCACTCAGACGATCTCTCGCTCTGGAGTGACACCGGTGACCTCGTCGACCAGCTTGCCGATCAAGAAGACCCGCTCGCCATCCGCCTAGAGGGTCAGCTTCCCCCGCATCGACGACACCAGAAGCGTGCCCGCTTCGCATCGCAGGACAGCCTCCACGAGAAGGGTCACCGCAGCCTCAGGCTCGAGGACATTGAGATCCCAGACCCGGGTCCACGTACAATCAGCAAGGCAGAGAGGATACTCGCTAGGATCATGGCGCCCAACGATGGGCCCTCCCGTATCCACGGGCTGCATGGGAAGAAGCTCATGTAGGCAACGTTGCACCGCTATTTGTGACGCGCCATGCTGACATTAAGCAGCTACTTCACCAGCGTATTTGTCTCACTGGGTGTGTTCCTGTTTGGCTACGACCAGGGAGTCATGTCCGGTATCATCACGTACGCCGCTACACAGCTCACGTACACGAGCACGGCTAATCAAAGCACATAGGGGTATCTATTTCAAGGACTACTTCAACCAGCCTACGGCCGTCGAGCTGGGAAGTATGGTGGCTATCCTGGAAGTTGGTGCCTTCATCTCGTCTCTGCTGGTAGGCCGCATCGGAGATGTTCTTGGTCGCCGCAAGACCATCCTTTACGGGTCGGTCATCTTCGTCGTTGGTGGTGCTCTTCAGACATTCGCCAATGGCATGCCTATGATGCTTCTCGGACGAATCATTGCCGGTCTCGGTGTAGGAACGCTGTCCACCATTGTACCAGTATATCAGTCCGAGATCTCACCACCGCACAACCGTGGTAAGATGGGCTGCATCGAGTTCACTGGTAACATTACCGGATACGCATGCAGTGTCTGGGTCGACTACTTCTGCAGCTACATCAAGAGCGACTATGCATGGAGAATTCCGTTGTTTATGCAATGCATCATGGGCACGCTGCTGGCTTTCGGCAGCTTGCTCATTTGCGAATCGCCAAGGTCCGTCAAGCTCTCTCAACAAGCGGGCTGTACTGACAATAAGCAGATGGCTCTTGGACAACGACCACGACGAGGAGGGCATTGTAGTAATCGCTAACCTGTATGGAAAGGGTGACATCCACAACCCCAAAGCGCGCGATGAGTATCGAGAAATCAAGATGAACGTGCTGCTCCAGCGACAAGAAGGTGAACGCTCGTACTCGGATATGTTCAAACGCTACTACAAGCGTGTTTTCATCGCCATGAGCGCCCAAGCCCTTGCGCAACTCAACGGCATCAATGTCATTTCGTACTATGCTCCGCTTGTTTTCGAAGAAGCCGGTTGGTACGGCCGCCAGGCCATTCTCATGACTGGCATCAACGCAATCACCTACCTTCTATCGACAATTCCGCCCTGGTACATTGTAGACACCTTGGGCCGTCGCAAGATTTTGCTTTCCGGAGCATTGATGATGGTCATATCGCTCTCTGCCATTTCGTACTTTATTTTCCTGCAGGCAAGCTGGACTCCGAACATGGTCGTTATCTTCGTTATGATATACAACGCGGCGTTTGGTTACTCCTGGGGTCCTATCCCATGGCTGTACCCACCAGAGATTCTGCCCCTCAGCATCCGTGCCAAGGGTGCCAGTCTGAGTACAGCAACCAACTGGGCCTTCAACTGGCTGGTAGGAGAAATGACACCTATCCTCCAAGAGCGCATTCAGTGGCGCTTGTACCTCATTCACGCGTTCTTCTGCGCTGCTAGTTTCGTTATTGGTAAGTCTGGCGCTCACGCTCGGGCTCTAAACAGATCACTAACATTGGGCAGTTTATTTCATCTACCCTGAGACTGCCAATGTCCGCCTTGAGGACATGAACTCTCTCTTTGGAGACGCGACGACGCAAGCAGCCACCCCGCAACAACGCGCAGAAGTCGAGTCCTTGATGAGCGGCAGCGGCCGCGGCCGTGGCTCTGAGCGCGGGGGCCCTCGACTCGCCGCTGAGGCTGCGATCCCTGGCCTTGACATCGAGCCACCGGATCTCGAGAACGGCAGGTCGCCGCCAAAGTCTGAGAATGGAGATGGCGTGGGTGGCTGGATCTCCAACATGGTCAACAGAGGCAAGGGAGACAACGACAACGCAGGTGGCAACTACAAGCGCGTTGGTCAAGACGAGAACTGAACGCTGCGCGTCACCAATTGGCAATTATTGGAATTTTTGCATACTCTGGTCTCGGTGCAAGCGACCTGGTTCTATATCCACGAGCAAGTGCTGCTCGGCATGTAAGTTTTAGCTGATAGAAGGTATGGAGCATTTCTTAGAGGCAAGGGCAGGGATGCCTTTGGTAGCATTGTTTGAGTGTGAGCGGATTTGAGACGGCGGTTCGGTGTCAATAAAAGCTGTTCTGATCTCCACGTTTTGGCCGCGGGACTAGGTGATCTGCCGGCTGTTTGACGTGGTTCGGCGTGGTTGACAACTACCGTATATTCTGCAAGGCTGCCGCAGCATCATCTTGGATTTGATCAACCGCATCCCAGCATGAACATCCCTTCGCCTTCGCCCCTTTGCACCTTTGTCGAACACGAACACGGGTGCGTCAGCTTTCACGTGAGGACAAGTGGCATAAGCCTACCGCGGGCCTAGTGCGCATACAGCTCCCCCCCGAACCATAGAAATCTATCTATTTCGGGAACCGGGAACCCCTACACTGATCTTCGACTGCACCGCAGGGGCCGTCAGACGTTGCTCTTCACCTTGAGCTTTTCCCATGTTTGCAATTCCTCCGGGAGCTTTCTTCTCTTCTTTTTGAGTGTGCTGTTCTTTCTTCCAGCAGACGTTCCACAGGCTCGTGAGACAGCCTGCCCGCGCCGGACAGCAACCACTCCTTGCGCTACGCTGCCCTCGCATCAGCCACGAATCCTTTTTCTGCGCTGTCCACATTGCGCGGACGCCTTTGATCGCGGACACATCTCAGAAAACCACCAAACATGGCAACAGCGCGCACAACAGGCGCTGATGCGCAGGCGGAGGAGCTGCGGAGGAGGAATGTAGCTGGCCAGACAGCAACGCCTGTCGTGAGCCAGTCGCAGATCACCGAGAAGTCGAAGGAGAAGGTACGCGCCATGGCAGAGACGGCGGAACGATGTCGCAGCTAACAGCCACCAGCCGTTCGAGCTCATCGCCTTCCTCGACGAGTATGAATTCATCTGGGCCCCGCTCATCTTCACTGCGCTCGCCTTCTTCACGCGCATGTACAAAATTGGACTATCGCCAATTGTCACCTGGGACGAGGCTCAGTAAGCAGCAGAGAACACACTATTGCAGCGCATTCTGACCAGACCACAGCTTTGGCAAGTTCGGTTCCCACTACCTCAAGCGCGAGTTCTACTTCGATGTCCACCCTCCCCTTGGCAAGATGCTGGTTGGTCTCTCCGGATACCTGGCAGGATACAACGGATCGTTCGAGTTCAAGTCCGGCGAGAAATATCCTGAGGAGCTGAACTACACCTTCATGCGTCTCTTCAACGCCGCGTTTGGTGCTGTCTGTGTCCCGCTGGCCTACTTCACCGCCAAGGAATTGAACTTCCGGAGGCCCACCGTCTGGTTCGTCACCTTGGCTGTGCTCTGCGAGAACTCGTACACCACCATCAGCCGCTTCATTCTTCTCGACTCCATGCTTCTCTGCTTTACCTTCACCACCGTCTTCTGCTGGTCCAAATTTCACCGCCAGCAGCATGATCCGTTCTCTCCTGAGTGGGGTCTGTGGTTGATGCTGACCGGTGTCTCTATTGGATGCGTGTGCAGTGTCAAATGGGTTGGCTTCTTCGTCACTGCACTCGTTGGTCTGTACACTATTGAGGACCTCTGGAACAAGTTTGGCGACCTGAAGATGCCCAAGGTAAGTTTACATGCTAGAACTTGAAACTCTCAGAAGCTAATTCAGGCAGATGGAACTGGTTTCCCACGTCACATTCCGCGTTTTCGGTCTCATCTTGATCCCACTCGCCGTCTACACTTTCTCCTTCTACCTCCACTTCCTGATCCTCGAGAACAGTGGTCCTGGTGATGCCCAGATGAGCTCGCTCTTCCAGGCCAATCTGCGCGGCACCGAGGTCGGCAAGAACAGCCCCCTCGAGGTCGCATATGGCTCCCGCGCTACATTGAAGAATATGGGTTACGGAGGAGGCCTGCTTCACTCCCACGTGCAGACCTACCCTGAGGGCTCCAGCCAGCAGCAGATTACTTGCTACCACCACAAGGATGCCAACAACGACTGGTTCTTCTACCCCAACCGCCACGAAGTGCCATATGACGCTGCTGAGGAGCTTCGCTTCCCTGGCAACGGCGACAGCATCCGTCTCATCCACGCTCAGACTGGCCGCAACCTGCACTCGCACCAGGTTCCCGCTCCGGTTACCAAGGCCGACCACGAGGTCTCCTGCTATGGCAACGTCACCGTGGGCGATACCAAGGACCACTGGGTAGTCGAGGTTGTTCGCGATGCTGCTTCAAGGGACTACTCCAGGCTCCGCACACTCACCACTGCTTTCCGTCTCAAACATAAGGATCTTGGCTGCTACCTTCGGGCTGGCAACGTCAACCTGCCGCAGTGGGGCTTCAAGCAGATCGAGACCACTTGCGTCAAGAAGAATAACCCTCGTGATGTGTACACCCACTGGAACATTGAGAGCCACACCAATGAGAAGCTCCCGCCTGGCAACCCTGGTGACTACAAGTCTCCATTCTTCCAGGACTTCATCCACCTCAACGTTGCCATGATGACTTCTAACAACGCGCTCGTCCCCGACCCTGACAAGCAGGACGATCTCGCCTCCGCCTTCTGGCAGTGGCCTATTCTGCACGTCGGTCTTCGTATGTGCGGCTGGAACGATGACAGTGAGTTGCAGCTTCAGTGACTTGAAGGAGATCATGCTAACCACATCTGCAGTTGTCAAGTACTTCCTCCTCGGCAACCCCTTCGTCTACTGGGGCAGCACAGCCAGTCTCGGCATTTTCTGCCTGATCGTCGTCTTTTACGTCGTCCGCTGGCAGCGCGGCTACAACGACCTCAAGCAGACCGAGATTGACCAGATCCACTACGCAGGAGTCTACCCTGTCATTGGATGGGTGCTTCACTACCTGCCCTTCATGGCCATGGGCCGTGTTACCTACGTGCACCATTACTACCCCGCGCTATGGTTCGCCATCCTGACCATGGGCTTCTGCCTCGACTTCACCACCCGCAACCTCAACAAGCAGGTGCGCTGGGGCATCTTCGCCGTCCTGTACGCCATCATCATCGGCTTGTACTGGCTTTTCCGCGCCATCTCGTTCGGCATGGTTGGTCCCAACAAGCAGTGGAGCCACCTGAAGTGGTTTGACAGCTGGAGGATCACCGACTAGACGTGCGGCATATTACCGCACAACAGAAATGCAGGTCTGCGTCATGTAGCAGACGAAGCAGTGTATCACCACCTTTCTTTTTCAAACTTGCGTCGCGAATTATAAAATCAACGATTTCTTTGCCAAACCTCTAGGGATCGGGAATGGATAAAGTGCTCATGCGTCTGGCTGTTTAGCGGGCGTTGGAGGAGGGTGGGGTGGAGCGTGATGGAGTTTGTAGTAGAATGAATGTCAGTTCTACACCATGTCTTGCAATGGTTCTGAATCCTGATACATTAGCGATGCAGCAATTCTGTCACAAATGATAAATACCTATCATGGGTCGTGATATGGTATGAAATCATACCTCCGTATTTCCATACGTGGGGCGACTAAACTCGGGGTCAGCGCTCAGGCGCGTCCGACGTGTAGCGCGACGCGTCTTCAAGCACTTTGCGCAAAACACCTCGACATTACTCCCACAGACATAAGCATAAACGCGACTACACCATGACCGACACCATAGAGGATGTAGAGATGGACGCACAAGACATCGAGCAGGAGACACCACCAAACAATGTCTTCATTGCACCGTCAATCCATAAGAGCGATGTCCTGGCGGGCAATTCATACTCCCACTTTTCGCCAATCCCGCAGCAGATCGCCGACGACATGTCGACTGAGTGTGTTTTGGGCGTCGATGAAGCTGGACGAGGTCCCGTACTGGGTATGCAGACATGCAATCTTATTTCCAAATCTCAACTCATCCACGGCAGGCCCCATGGTGTATGCCCTCTTCTACCTCCCGCTCCCAGTGCACCACTCCCTCCTCGCCGAGACACACCACTTCGACGACTCGAAAGTCCTCACGCCCGAAGTCCGCTCAAACCTCATGCGCACCCTCTGCACACCCGGCACCGACCTCTACCATGCTGGCGGTTGGGCGACTCGCTCTCTATCTGCGCGCGACATCTCCGCCCACATGCTCTCGCCAAACCAGTACAACCTCAACGCGCAAGCTATGGACGCCACGATCGACCTCATCAAGGGCGTGCTGGCCCGTGGCGTGAACGTTAAGGAGATTTACATCGATACAATTGGCAGGCCCGAAGTCTACCAGAAGAAACTCGAGCGTATATGGCCCACCATCTCCATCACAGTCGCGAAGAAGGCCGACAGCTTGTACCCCGTTGTCAGTGCTGCTTCCGTCTGCGCAAAGGTCACGAGGGATGCCGCCCTCGATGTGTGCTATGAGCCGTACCACACCCCTGCCGAGACTGCCGCTGCTGCTAAAGATGGAAGCGAGGTCAAGGTTGCATGGGGCTCGGGTTATCCGAGTGACGCACGCACAAGTTCATGGCTGAAAGCGAACATGGACCCTGTGTTTGGCTGGGGAAACGAGTGTCGATTCAGCTGGGGCACGGCGAAAGAGCTGCTTGAAGGGAAGAAAGCAGAGCTCAGTATCGACTGGCCTGTTGAAGACGATGGAGACGACATGCGTATGACCGACTTCTTCACTGGTAGCGACAAGAAGGGTGATGAGCTGGTCGATTGGTTCGGCAAGCGTGTCACCATCGAGATGGAGGCTTTTTGAGAGCGCGACCACGTCCCCTTAAACACACACAACCAGCCACGTAGGTTCCGGACGTGCAAGAAGTGGCCACTCACCAACAATGATTGACTTTGGTTGATCTCGGTGTTCACAAAAGCTATCATCGGGCCTCGGGTTTCGGGCCTGGTCTCAACTCGCGTAGCCAAACATTAGGTCCCCGGGCACGACTCCAACCCCGATGAGCCACCCCCAACCACAACAAGAGGAAGCCGCGATGGCCGGATATTACCACACGTGGCAATCTGCGTACTTGCAGTATCCAAACAAGGCTGTCCTCAAGCGCCGGTATTGCAGATCGGTGGGGCGTGTCGGAGTTGCAGCTGGAGGAGCAGGAGGAGCAATAAGTAGGTCGAGTATCGATGTGCGAGGCTGTTCAATAGTTACACCTTGCTCACGCTCTTTGGTTTGTTTCGCATTTGATCACATTCCCCATCAAAACCACTTCTGTACGAACATTACTGGCGCCACGTCACGCCCAATCGAACGAGCCTGCAGCCTGCAGCTTTGTACCACTTCATCCTGCGTCCAGACCATTCTTCATCTCTATTGTATCTTCTTGTCTATTGTCCATTTCCCAACCCTCGTTTTCACATCCAACGACAATGCCTTTCTTCACATCCGCCCCGAAAAAGCCCTCGGCCGTCTTTGCTGGCATAGACGACCCTTTCAACTTTCCCTCCGCTAAAATGCGATACACCACACGCTCGTCATCACGCACATCAAGCCCAGACTCGGGCTACGGCAGCATCGACGACGATGCACAGCTGAGTCCAAAAAGCAGCGCCGTCCCGCAGTCCAAGCAGCGCTTGAAGAAGGATGGGAAAGGCCACTGGCGTATGCACAGCTATGAGTATCAGAGCACGGAGAACGACGGCGTAGCAGAACGGACGCCGATTCTGGCCCAGGAGGCTACGTTCTCCTTGCCTTCCGAGGACAAGACTCGGGCGCCGGATAACGCGCATGTCTTTGTGCCGAATCCGCAGCGCACGTTTACGTTGATCTGCGATGAGGGCGAGCAGGCAAAGGCAAAGGCCAAAGCAAAGGCCAAGGTGAAGCCGACGGAGAGGTCAGTGTCCAAAGAGCAGTCCAAGCCGCGGTCGGGGCCCAAGGAAAAAGAAAAAGAAAAAGAAGGCTGGTTCGAACGCCGCGTCTACGGCCGCGCCCTCCAGCGCCGCGAGAGAAGCGAAGGCGTCTCAGAGCTGCAGCGCCAAATGGCTCCCGTGCTGCGCAGAGCGTCGCCCGCCCCGGAGCGCGAGCTGGTGCACCGCCGGCCCTCAGGCAGCGCTCCCCAGCGACCGTCTGTGGGTCACAGAAAAGGCAGCACGCTCCTCCACCCCTCGCCTCCCACGTCGGCGCCCTCGTCGCGCCCCGTCTCTCCACGCCCCTCGTTCGGCATCAAAACAACAATCGTGGGCGGCCTGCACCGCACCGCAGACGAACCCCCAGCCCGCGGCCGTCCCCGCAAGCCATCCACACTGCTCCACCCCTCTCCGCCACCGCGTCTCGTCTCGTCGTCCCCTCCCTCACGCGACAGCACCCGCAGCAAGGCCATCCCAGGAGGCCCCAAAGAGTCCCAGCGCTCCCATGCCGCCGCCGCCCCTGCCCCCGAAACCGAAACCGAAGCCCTGCGCTCCCCGCGCCACCGCTCCAAAACACCCCTCCGCATCCCGGACTCCAGCGCGTCCCAGCCCACGCCCACGCCCCTGCGCATCCGCGTGCCCCACCGCCGCCGCCGCAAGTCGGTGCTGCATTCGTGTTTCTCGTCTGACGAGGAGGAGGAGGAGGAAAACGAGGAGGAAAACGAGGGGGAGTTGAGCAGTGACAGTGGCGGCGACAGTGATGCGGATACGGCGGCCGGCGTGTGTGACGGCGGTGCGGACGCGGATGCGTGGTCCGTCTCGTCGGTTGAGAGTGCGGGTGCGAGTACGAATGTGAGCCTGAGTGTGAGTGGGGTGCACAACGAGGTCATCCTTGCGCGGACGGGGATGGTGGCGCGTGCGCAGAGGGTGAGGGTGGGGAAGGCGTGAGGTGTGGATGTGGGTATGATGTGTGTGAAGGGTGGATGGAGAAGAGAGGGGGAGCGTTGTGCTTGTGTGGTCTTTCTGTGTTGAGGTGTATTGTCATGGCAGGTCCATGCTCTGTGGCGGAGGACGGGAGTTGTGGTCGTGGCATGTAGATGTATAGATAGATAGATGTTATTCAATCTTGCCTCGTGGCTATACAACAGCAACATGCACATGCGATCTAACAGTCCCTCACCCCCTCACACAACTCTGCTGTGCATGCTCCCGCACCGTAGCGGACGCACATCTAATATTCGGACAGGCGCAGCCTCCTTCCCACATTCCTCCGCACGACCTCGCGGTCGACCACGGGCTCGACCTCCTGATTCTGCCGGTTCGCGCTGAGCGCCTGGCGCAGCATGCCGGCGTCGAAGAAGCCGTCTAGGAAAAAGAATCAGCAATGAAATGTGAAACAAAGAGACGGAGAGAAAAATGCCGCAAGACGCTGGACTGAAAAAAAAAGTACAAAGCGATGCTGAGTCAACAGAAAGAAGAAAGAAAAAGTCAAGACGCGTAGAACATGGGTTTCTTGGCGCCGCTCAGCGTCCTCGCCGTCCGCGTCTTGAGAACGGCAGACGGCGTGCTGGGACGGGGCGAGCTGACAAACACAGCGGTCAGGGGTTTGAAGGGGGGCGAGTGCGGGGGCGTAGGCGGGAGGGAGACAGAAGGGGAGGAGGAGGAGGCAAGACTGCTCGCATCGTCGAGGTCAAGAGAGGGGGGAGAAGGGGGGAGAAGGGGAGCCCTACATCCACCGAGGCCGTCGTCGTCGTCGTCGTCTGCGACGCTTTCGGCCGGCGTCGCCGTCTTGCCTGCCTCGAGCAGGATGTTGCGGCCGCGCGACTTGAAGCGCTGTGCGGTGGGCCGGGCTTCTGCTTCGCGCGCGCGCGAGGCCGTCTTGTCGGTGCTGGTGCCGCGGCGCTTGATCTGGCGGAGCAGCTTGCGCACTTCGAGGAAGTAGCTCTCGAGAGCTTCGATGTAGCGCGCCGTCTGACGGTGCTTGGAGGATGCGCAGATGGAGACGGAGCCGTCTTTGATGATGTATCCGATGCCGAACCCGTCGGCTGATGTTGGACCGAAACCGAATTGGCGGAGAGACGGGTTGCCGCAGTTGGAGGTCGAGAGGATGGTGGTGTTGATCTTGTCCCAGCCGCCGTCTGCGAAAAGGGAGGGCATCGAGTGTTGAACTGGTGCAGGCGGCGAGCTGGATATGCTGCCGTTCTCGGACATGACCGAGTTGCGGTTGGGAGAGGCAACATCGTCGGGACTCGATGGGCGTGTCGAGTCCCAGCCGTCGCTGCTT
Organism: Stagonosporopsis tanaceti; assembly: GCA_000812845.1. Taxonomy (NCBI): domain Eukaryota; kingdom Fungi; phylum Ascomycota; class Dothideomycetes; order Pleosporales; family Didymellaceae; genus Stagonosporopsis; species Stagonosporopsis tanaceti. Next base: position 5,521 of record JUDZ01009599.1, on the reverse strand, counting down.
GCTGCTTCGGCGCCGTCTTCGTCAATACCGCGCTGCCAGATGCAGTACAGAGCGTACATGTGTCGGTCTGGCCCTTGGGCTTTGGCACAGATCTTGGTGTTCTCCGTGTGCTTTTGGCATGCCTTGCGGAGCGCCTCGATCTTGGTGGCTGCTGGGTTCTCGCCCCAAAAGGTCGTCAAAAAGTCCACCGATTCTTCCGTGACTGACCGAATGGCTTCCGTACGCCCGTGGTAGAACATCTTGGTCATGGCGGGCTCGTAGACAGATTCAATTCTGCCGTAGAGCCCGTAGTAGGCAGCCTGGAAAGCCATCTGCACGAATGCGTCGGGCGAGAAGCCCATGGACGTCATGAAGTTCTTGCCGTAGTAAGGAAATTCTAGCGTTGCAAACTCGTTCTGCTGGATCAGGTCTGCAAGACGTGTCTCAGCAAAGCGAAGTGCTGTGCTCAGCTCTGGCACCATGTCCCACTCCAGTTTGTGTGGAGTGGTCTGTACATCGCCAAAACTCTCCGGATCTCTCTTTGCAGGATCGGGGCTTTGGGTTGCCCATAGGCTTGGTGCGCTGCCATTGATGGTCCTCGCGAACCGTAGGATGGTATCTGTGTAGACGTCCGAGGCAAAACGTAGGACCGTGTGGCCATCGACGCCGGTGTGTTCGAAGTTGATGCCGGCACTTCCGTTCTTGCAGACAATAATCTGCAGCTTGTCGTACCACCGATTTGTGCAGGTGCCGACCTGCACGCCTTTCTCAACTTTGCTGGTACCGCACAGCATGTTCATGCACAGGTCTGCGCCGCTCTGTGGTTCTGTGTAGTCCAGACACAAGATGAACAGCGCGGAATCGACAATGTTCAGACAGTCAGAGTTGTTTGAGCCTTCCTCTCGATGCAGCACGTCGCGAAGACCAGACCAGACTTTTCGGTTTTCTGTGCTCAGCACACCCAAGGCACCCTTGGCGGCTTCTTGGATAGGGACCTCTTGAGCATCCTCCACGATGGACTGTAGATTGAGGGTGATGTCCTTTTCGGTCATGATGAGGTCGTTGTTGTCGTCGAGAACGTCGAACCAGTAGAACTGGCCATGACACATGACGACGATGTGTTTCGATGTTGGATCTTGTCCGATCTGGCACCCATTCTCGGTGGGGATTCTCGCCGTTCCGAAGAGTCTCGAGTACTGGTACATACAGAGCGGTTGGCCACGAATTGTGTCTGGGGGCAGCTCTTCCAATCGTACCGCTCGCACAAACGAGAGGGCTGAGACTACTAGAGAAGCAGCACGAGTGACCTGGTTGTTGCGGGCAGGCGTCGGGTCGTCTTCAAGTAGGAAGAAGGGGTTGAGGTTGAGAACTACTGGGTTGTCGAAGTTCAGATACGAGTCGTACCCTACGAAGCAATTAGAGTCTGAGGCCACGGTGACATGTGATGTGTGATGTGTAAAGTGATGTGATTCAGAGAGCATTCATTGACTTACAAAACTGCTCAATGTAGTTTGCCTTTCCACTGGCATACTTTTTCAGCTTCTCCTGCAGCACCGCTCCGTCTGACTTGAGGAAGTCATCTACGGCATGCCTGCTGTCACTGTGCTCCTTTGGGGTTTGTAGTGGTTTTAGAGAAGCGAGGTACTTGGTACACGAAGCGTCCAGCTCTGGAATGGGTAGCTTTGGGAGCTTCTCTTGAGAGGCAAATGTGATGCCTGGCTTCGAGTTTGGATTTGTCGAGTTGGCCAGGGGTGCCTTTGCTTCGGACGAGAAAGCCTGCTGGGCTTCTTTGGCAGCCTCCATGGAGCGGCCTGTGCCGTTTTCCTTGGGGGTGGACATGGTGGCGGTGGCCAGAGATTCGTTCAGAGAGGAAGGGTGTGTGAAAGTGCGAGCTGCCATGGCAGTAGTGTCAGTCAAGCGTAGAGAGGAGAGACGGCGGTGTCAACGTTGAGTAGCCGCAAGGCACTTCGATAGAAATAGTGACAGTCGTGGAGGCAGTAGGCGGGCATGGGGACACGAGTTATCAGCAAGACAACTCACGATGGGTGGGTATGGAGGGCTCTTATAAGGAAATGGACGAAAGGGGAAAAGCTGGCCGAGTCGAGCGGGCTGAGCAGTGCTGTGTGGACATGTGAAGGCCACGAGCGGGTTCCTCGTTGCAGGCAGGGTGACCCAAGTCGCTCTCATGTAGCCGGCCGCTGACACGGAAAATGACCCACCTACTGGGGGATGACCCGAGAGGCTAGGGCTCCAAAACGGCCATGCAAGGAAATGCAACTTACGCGGTAGCGTGGAGGTCTAAATGAGGTGCAAGAACCGGGAGTGCTGTGATTAATGCGGGCGCTGTGGCTACTTACTACGCTGAAGAGGGTATTGTGAGGCCGCCCAAGAAAGAAGGTACGAGGACGGTCTCGGGCAGGAGGATACGGAGCGCGGACGAGTGGAAGTGGAGGACTGTGCTATGAGAGATGATGTAGGTAGCGTCACGGCTAATCGGGGCATCACCAAACTCGGCCAGCACAGGAGAGAGCAGACAGACGGGACGCGGCAGAAGAGCGAGCGTGGCAGCTGGGCCGGACAGCAGCAGCGACGCAGGCTGCGCAGGGTCTTGGTGGGCGTTGTGCGGCCATGGTGTGCGAGGGCAGCATGACACGCACGGCGGCCTGTGTAGACCAGAGGACGCTGAGTGGTTGCGGGCTGCTGGCTGCTGGCTGCTGGCTGCAGGCTGCTGCTGCTGGCGGGAGACCTGGAGATGCGGGGCGCTCGAGCTGGCGGCCGGAGCTCGAGGCCGGCGCCCAGGGCCCAGCCCGCGCAGCTCTGCAGCTGGCCAGCTCTGCAGCTGCCCCTCTCTCCAGCTGCCCCTCGCCGCGGGGGTGCTCTGACGTCTGGTCTGGTACCTGCGCGCCGGTCACGTGCAGCGGTGTGGACAGACGGCCGCCGGGCGGTGCGGAATTGTGGACGGACAGACGGTCAATGGGCACCGCCGCCGCAGCGCCCCATGACGGACCTGCTGCAGGTGCTGCCTGGCTTTGCGACGCAGCCCTTCTCGCACCTGTTGCCCTCGCTCGACAAGGCCCTCATCACCACAAACGACCTGCTCACCCTCAGCGCGCACCATGTCGCCAATCGCGCCCAGCTGCCCGCCGGCGAGCTGAGGAAGCTCGTCGACGCCGTGGTCCCTGCCCTGCACCGCCAGCTCGGCTGCGGCCGCGATGCTGCTGAGCACCCCTTCACGGCCGCCCTGGCGAGCCCAGCCGCGTCGTGGGGGTGCATCAGCACGCTGGACGCCGGGCTCGACGCTGCCCTCGGAGGCGGCATACCGCCGGGCTACCTCGTCGAGGTCACTGGCGAGAGGTACAGTGCACCGTGGCAGGACGGCCGCAACACCGCTGACACGTCCCAGTGGCGTCGGCAAGACGCAGCTGCTGCTGACCCTCCTGCTTGCCGTGCAGCTGCCAGCGCCGCTCGGCCTCTCCAAGACGGCCGTCTACATCTCCACCGAGGCTGTCCTCTCCACCACGCGTCTCACCCAGCTGCTCTCCCACCCCGCCCTCGAACCACTATCGCCCGACGCCCGCCCGTCGCTCGCCAAAGTCCTGGCCATCCAGACCCCCGACCTCGAGTCGCAGGAGCACATCCTCCGCTACCAGCTGCCCGTCGCCATCAAGAAGCACAACGTGGGCCTGATCGTCCTCGACTCTGTCGCCGCCAACTACCGCGCCGAGTTTGAGAAAAAGGGCGCCGGCAATGGCGCCGCGTCCATGGCCAAGCGCGGCACCCAGCTCGTGCAGTTGGGCGCCCTGCTGCGAGACCTGGCCCGCACAGAAGGTGTTGCGGTCGTCGTTGCCAACCAGGTCGCCGACCGCTTCACCAGCCCGCCCTCAGCGCCCAGCTCGAACAACGTCTCGCGCAACACGTCCGCCAACAGCCAGGGCACGCGCGACAGCACACCTCAGCCCCCGAACCCAGCGCCCTCTGCGCCTGCCTCGCAGTTCGACGACAGCATCCTCCTGTCTCCTGATCCCCTAGCCCTCGACCACCAACAGCGCTGGTTCACCGGCTGGGGCGACGTTCCACACGCAGCGCCCAACACATTAAAGACACCGTCTCTGGGACTGGTCTGGACCAACCAGCTAGCGTGTCGCATCGCTCTGATAAAGAAGCCCGTCTTCGCCAGCAGAGGCCCCCTGGTTGTCACAGTCAACGGCGAAGATCAGTGGAACGAGCAGGAAGAGACGCACATATCGAAATGGCGACGCTGGTTCAAGATTGTGTTTGCGCCATGGACACCACCCACCGAAGCCAGGGGGATTGAGTTTGAGATTACAAGGCAGGGCATAAGAGCCGTAGTCAAAGACAAGAAATGAAGGCTTCCAATAGTACCTCCGAGCACTTCCACCATCATCATCTTCTTCTTCTTCTTCTCCCCCCTACCTACATCCCGCCCACCTTCACGCTCTCTGTAATCGTCTTGCTGATCCCCGTCCTAATCCCCTCCTGCACCCAGTTGGGCAGCGCGCGAATCACACTGCCCTTCCACGAGCCCTCCGGCAAGAAGACCTGCGCGCCCCGACACCCAAACACCTGCTTTGCCACCGCATTGGCCACGTCCTCGGCGTCCATGACCGCTGTCCCGCGCTTCTCCAGCTCCGCCACCACCGGCGCAAGCAGCGGCGTGCGCACCCACCCCGGGTGGATGGACGTGGTCAGCACCCCCGGCGCCTGGTACGAGAGGCGCAGTTCCTGGTTGAGCCCTGCGCTGGTCAGTCTTCCAAGTGACCATAGAAGAGAAAGAAGAAAAAACAGTGCCTCAGAACGTTAAGGATCTTTTGGGTGACAAGAGAAGAGAAAGAAGAAAAAGGTAGTGCCTTGGAATGTTAAGAATCTTCTAGGTAACAATAGAAGAAAAAGAAGAAAAGGGGGTGCCTTAGAACAATGAGGATCTTCCAGGTAATAATCGAAGAGAAAGAAAAGGTCTCAGCAGCATAATGAACTCTTTCACGCACCTTCGTGGAAACTCAGAATCGCCGCCTTCGTCGCCGTGTAGTCGACCATGCCCGCGACGCCCAAATAACTCGCGCCGCTCGCCACCGTCACAACGTGCCCTTTGTTCTGCGCAATCATGTCCGGCAGGAACGCCTGCGCCGTCGTCCAGTTGCTCAGCACGTTGACGTCGAAGATCTTGCGCAGATACGCGTGCTTGGTTGCGAGGATCGTGTGTGCGTCGAGGATGCCCGCGTTGTTGACCAGCACGCTCGGCGCGCCCAGCTGCGCCTTGATGGCCTTTGCCGCCGCGAACACGGCGTCCGGGTCCGTGATGTCGCAGCGGTGGAAGGAGATGCGCGGGTCTGTTGTGGTGGTGGTCAGCCCACACCTCCATCAATCCCACAACTTCATCAAGAAGAAGAAGAAGAAGAAGAGAAGACCAAACTCACCTCCCCCCATCTCCCCCGGCAACTCCTGCACATCCAGCACCACAACCCTCACCCCCCTCGCCGCCAGCTTCCCCACAATCAACGCCCCAATCCCGCTACACCCCCCC
>JUDZ01009598.1:0-29767 GCA_000812845.1 Stagonosporopsis tanaceti | reverse complement strand
TCCCTGTTGCCCAAGATCGCTAAGGAACGCATGCGCAAAGATGCTAACGGGTTCTATCATTGTAACGAACGCTTTCTTCCACAACCATCCCGTTCTGTGGCTATCCGAGATACTGAAGACACCCACTTCGCTATCATCGATGTCACTCATGGCAAGAACACGGTCTTAGAAGAGCTCGAGGCCTCACGTGCCTTCTTTACAATCTATGATGGAGGTATTTTTCTGCATCAGGGCAACACGTATCTGGTGAAAGAGTTTAGTCAGGAGCGCATGATTGCTAAGGTGGAGTACGTCAAGGTTGATTGGACTACACAGCAGCGAGACTACACAGATATCGACCCTGTGGAAACCGAGGCTATACGACGCATCCCTGGTTCACGATCAAGAGCGTTCTTCGGTCCCATCAAGATCCAACAGGTCGTCTACGGCTTCTTCAAGATCGACAAGAAGCGCCGCATTTTGGACGCCGTGCAAGTGGACAACCCGCCAATCATCCTCTTTTCGAAAGGCATGTGGCTTGACGTCCCGAAGTCCGCTATGGATATTCTCAAATCTCGCAGACTCAACATTGCTGCTGGTATCCATGCGGCTGAGCACTCAGTTCTTTCCCTAATGCCAAACTACGTCATCAGTATGCCTGGCGATGTGCGTACAGAGTGCAAATTTGCGATGAAGGAGTTCGCAAAAAAGGAGACCCAGCGCAAGCGCCCTGCAAGGTTGACCTTCTATGATGCAAAGGGCGGGGCAAGCGGAAGCGGTATTTCTACCAAAGCATTCGAGCACGTTGACTCGTTACTCGCTCAGGCGTGTAAACGCCTCCAAACTTGCCACTGTCTGGAGGGCTGTCTGGAGTGCTGTAACGATGACCGGTGTAAGCACGCTAATCAGGTCATGAGCAAGGCGGGTGCCATGGTCATCGTTATGTGCTTGTTGGGTCGTGAGAAAGAGATTGATATCGATGCGTTGCCTTGGGGTGAAGAGGATACAGTGCAAGCGGGGATCGAGACTGTTGTGGAAGCAGAGACGGTCAGGATGGCGAGGGGAAAGCTGGTAGATGGTGTGCTAATTAAGGAAGAGGAAGAAGAGGAAGACCACTTCTCGAGGAGTGTACACATGTTCGGTGGCGAGAGGACGTTCATCGGCGTGCACAAGCAGCAACCAGTTTTGGGAAAGGCCGGAAAGACATATGGATCCTGGGCCTGATAAGATAATTTATCATGCTACCAGGTGCAAACAAGGTACTCTTTTCTATATTCTGTATCCTATATCACAGGCATAACCGGATTTGGTACGCCTTACCCAAGCTTGAAATGGTCGGGCATGAGGTTGACGAAGACTGATGCGGATTGTACTTAGCTGACACGGCTTTCAGCTTCTTGACATTGGCCGCGCTGGAGCTGCTAATCGGGTCTTGGAACTGCGATGAGTAGTTCATGTAGATGTAGTCGTTATTCAGGCCTTTGCTCTGCGCTTTGGCCGCGACCTTCTTCATCACGGTAGAGAAGAACGCTAGGATCCTAGAGTCGTCCGAGGCATTTCCCAACCGCGAGCTCGTGTCCATGACAAAAAACAGGATCCCTGGATGGGTTGAAACCGAGCGTGTTGACACCGTTCTTCTGCAATGCTTCCCGCAGCGGTCGAGGATATAAAACACAGCCTTAAACACCTAGAGACGTTAAGAAGAGGGGCATGGGTAACTTTGTGAGGCGGCAGAAACCCGCGAGCGATTGGCGTCTTGGGAAGAAGGGTATAGTACAGGAAGCACTTGCGAAGGACAGCGGCGGCGTTTAAGTCACTACTACGGTGCCGGGTGCATCATGAAGGGGGATACAGGGGCCAGAGTCAAGGAACCTCATGAGACACCTACGATGATATACGTGCTAGCTTAAATTATCTGCAACACAATGTCTTATAACAATCTGTCCCACACTTCACGCTCGATTCTAGACGTGAACCGCACCCTTTTCATCACCGACAATCATCTGATCCCTATGGTAATCCTGCGAATGACCACCATGCATGATCGCAGCAAGTCCAATCTCTTGGTTGATCTCCGCCATCCTCTCCTGGTCCTTCTGTGCCGCACCCTCGCTTCCAAAGATGATATCCATCTCCTCGAGACTCAGCCTCTTCGTCTCAGGCACAAAGAACCAAATAAACGCAGCACCCACGAATGTCAGCAGGCCGAAAAGAATATACGTTCCATACGTGATGTGCTCGAGGAGATCTGGCGTAATCTGCCCAATAATGAAGTTGTTCATCCAGTTACTGGAGCCGCCCAGCGCAGTACCATATGGACGCGTGCTGATTGGCCAAATCTCGGCAATCAGAATCCAAGCGCAGGGACCCCAAGAGTATCCAAAGTGGATGACAAAGAGCCAGACCATGACTACAGCCGCCCAGCCTGCAGCCTGCGCGTTGTGAAAATTGTCGATGTTTTTGGCAAGGATGATGGCAATGATTATGTGGGATACACCCATGCCGATGGCGCCGATGGCAAGGACAGGCTTTCGGCCGACGCGGTCGATGTAGAGTACAGCAGGGACTGGAGCAAGTCAGTTTGAATGATACGAGAAAAGCAATGTAGAGTCAAAGGAAGCAATGCTCCATCTATACTGACTAGAAGCTCGTTCGACAATGGGAGAGGTAAGACTTACTGGTAGCGAGGAACATGACGATGCCGACTACACCAGTTGCAAGCAGAGATGTGGTGCTACCCGTCAAACCTAGTTGCTCAAATATAGCAGGGGCATAGTACAAGACAGCATTAATTCCTGCAACACTTGTCAGAATCAGCTCAGCAATCCATCAGACATACATACCGCTCCACTGCTGGAAGAACATGGTCACTGTAGCCACAATGACACGCTTGAACATGGCCTTGGTCTTGAAGAGCGCACCGATAGCTACAAACTGGAGCTTGAAAGTGTTCCAGGCAGTCAACTGCGCAAGATGAGGAAACTTCTCGGCGATGCTACGCTTCTCGAACATAGACTGAGCCTTGATCTCAAGAAACTCGAGCTCGATCAACTCGTGGTCTTCAGGGAGATCACGGAGGTGAGCGAGGGTGCGGCGGGCCTCTTCTTCACGGCCGTGATGCACAAGCCACCTAGGTGAGAATGGCATCCAAATCATGCCGATGAAGAGGACGGCAGCAGGGAAGAGTTGAAGACAGATGGGTACGAGCCATGCGGCGTTCGACTGAGTCTCCACCGTGGTGCCGCCGATGTAGTTGGTTCCGTAATTGATCCAGAATGAAATCATAATGCCGAACGTGATGGCTAGCTGCTGGCCAGCTACAAGAGCACCTCTGACTTCACTAGTTGGTGTCAGCAAAACACTTTTCAATGAAGTAAACCACACCTACGGAGGAGCACATTCAGAGTTGTACATGGGCACAATACAGGAAAGAGTACCAACACCGATACCTCTGCCGGGTGTCAGTTGATGTTATCTCATCACACATTGGGGAAGAGTAGCTCACGTAATGAATCGACCTGCGAGGATCTCGTTGTGTCCACCAGCAATTGCTGTCACTTGAACGACAACACCGACAATGAAGACACCAGTGGCGACCAAGATTCCGTACTTGCGAGACAGGGTCTCGGCGAGAAAGCCTGACATTACGGCGCCAAACCAGGCACCAAGCTCAAGAATGGCGGTCAGCCAACCCTTCTGTGTTGGATTCTCTGTGTACCCATCGGTTTCTGAAGAATATTGGTCAGTCCGTGGAAGAAGTAGTCTGCCAACGGCGTTTTCTTACGTTTTGCAAAGGATGGCATGGCCAGGATACCACTGAACATGCCCTGATTGTATCCATAAAGCTACATCGCCATCAGTGAAATGTGGGCAAAACAAGTGATATATCACCACTTACGACTCCACCCAAGCAGGCGAACAAGGCAATACGGAAGACCTTGAAGTTCTTGATCAGGGCTCCTGGGCCGCTCTTGCCCATCAGGGCCTGACGTCTTTGGAGCGCGACATCAAAGCCAGCAGGTGTTGCGCCTCCGCCTCCCATAATGAAAGTCGATGTTAGTAGGAGAGGTATGTGAGGGTGTGAGGAGAATATGAACTCAGAGGCTGCACCCCAGATTTGCGGATGCTAAAAGCTTACTGCAGGCAACCCCCAGCTCTTTGTATGTTCACACTGCGCTCTTACTCTGCAGCCCTACGGGATATTAGCCAGCACCCCGGCAGTCAGCGGCTCCACAACATTGCAATCGTTCGGGCGCATCTTTACTCTACAAACAGTTGACAACCGCTCAGAAGTCCGGCATGTCGTATACTGCGCGGCAAGCAGTCGATGCAATGATTGATAGAAAGTATGAGCCACTCATGGCGAAGAACAATTCGGCACAAGGTCCAAGAGTGCATATACGGCTCCGATGGCGTTGTCCCCATAGCTTTGGGGCTGTATTATTGGACAGTAATCGGTCTCTGCCCTCTGCCGCAGCGTGGTGCTGACAGTGATGGTCGTTCTGCCACTGCCTGAAGCCAAGCCGCGGGGGAATTCAGGCTAAATCGCTGCGGCATCACGAACGACCCTTGGAGGGCACCCATCAGCTGGGTCAAGTGGCGCTCGCGAATGCAAATGATCGGCTGTAACGGCGTGCTGTGTTTAGCTGATCTCGTGTTGTCTGATGCTTGCGAAGTCCAGGAGGAACCACGTCTACCATCACAATGCGGCCCGGAAAAGGCTCTGAGAACTTCAAGATGTCCAGAGACAACATGCTGTAAATAAGCATTGAATGCAGTCTCGCTGATCTCACAGGGTGCTATCGTTCAGATGGCGATCGTCTCAGAGAAAGAAAGCACGTCCCTCGCGCCTTCGCAAATTTGGCAAGCGCGCCTGCTTTCTCCTTTACACCACCACCTGGAGTTCAAAGAACTTTAGCAACACGAATCTGACATCGAGATGGCTGAATCTATCTTGACGAGGAAGAGAGATTTTATCTATCTCATCTTCTTCATCACGCATCTCCCGGTGATGCTGGGTACGTAGATCTTCTCGTCGTTTATGGTGCTGACGACATGGCTTTCTGCACGTGAGGAACCATGAGTGCATGCACAACTCCTCCAAGGCAAAATTAGGTACCTGGGATGTTTTGTTCTGCACTCGTCGCTATCACGTCGATGATCTTTGCATGCACGATGCACTTCCTCTAGTCACTAACATAACCACAGCATTCGACCTTACCGCCTATTACCCCACCAACATCAAACCGCTCTGGATGGGCGAAATCCGTACCTGGTACGTCGCCACTTACGGCGACCGCTTCTTTTACAACCCACCAGCCTGGTTTGGCACCCTTACCTTCCTGGAACTTGTATTCCACCTGCCTCTCACGCTCTGGGCCATTCCCGCGCTGCTGCGCAATGATCCGCGTATTCCTCTTGCTCTTCTGGTATTCGGTATGGAGACGAGTATCACCACGCTGGTGTGCCTGGCGGAAATGTGGAGTTGGGAGGAGTTGACGCCGGAACAGAGCGGCTTGAGCGGGTTGGGCGGTATGTATGGAGGATATCTGGCGCTGGGTATCTTTATGACGCTGGATTCGTATGCGAGGTTGGATCAGTGGATTGCGAGACAGAAGAGTCTAGTGCCCATTACGAAGAAGAAGCTTTGATGTTGGGCGTCAAGCGACGAGTATGTCACATGATGTTGTCGATGCATCCAAATGCAATTGTTCTATTTCTGCTAGGGTATACTGCCATCGTGTATATCTTGCGTCTGCATGGCGCGTCTCTATGCTGCGGCGCCTGAGGCACTCGCCCTTTCCTTCTGCTCCATCTTCCTCCTGGCAGCCAGTATCATTTCCTCCCTCTTCCTTTGCAGATTCGACTGACGTTCACTCCGGTCTGTGCTCCAGGCTTTCGTCTTGGGATTCTCTTCTGCTGATTTGGCCTGCTGACTCAGCTTCGAAGAGAGGTTGTATCGTGTAATCAGGTCGGGATGAGCTGGTTTCGCAGCGGCAGCAACTGGACGTGCGGGCACAGCTGGCGGTGTTGCAGCAGGCAGCTGGAATGATGCTGGAGCCTATATTTCGTCAGAGCAGGTACTCATAGCCAAATCCGACCCGGCTTACACTGTCCAAAGACCTCCCGCTCAGGACCCTCTCAGTCGTGGCAGCTGCGTTTCCTCCATTTCTTTGAAGGTCCCATGCAATATCTCTCCTGTCCAACTGAGGGAACATTTGCGCTATTGTGTCGATTTGCGCGGGGTTTATCCGCACTGAGCGGTTGGCAGCTGGTCGCGTGCCATTTGCAGAGGGTTTGCTAGAGTACCACCGATATACGAGGAAGGCGACGACCGCGAAAACGATGACTTGTGGTATGTTGATGCTCTGTTCCGCCATCCTGAAAGTACGAGGGGAGGGCTAGCGACTTCGGCGGTTGCTAGGGAGGGTGGCGGGCGCCTCAATAACTGAAGCTAAATCGAACTCTGCGATACTCAGAAGAGCACGAATGTTTGGGGGATCCAGTGCCGTCGAGCTTAACGACGCGCAGTGAAAGCAACAGAATATAAAGAACGTAGGTGGTGAGGTCAGAGAACGGCAATGTTCCACGTTGCTACCGCGGCACAAGCATTCGGTTGGCGCTTTCACTAGCCCCGCCGGGCATTGACCCCTAAGTCTCCACATCAACACTCTTTCTCCACCTTGTATCTCGACGCTCGATATTGCGACGACAACGCTGTCCAAGGCCTTCTGTCGAAGCCGTCCACTCTCTACCTTTGTCAATGATTATGACCTTCTAACATTCTTACCTTGCAATACCCCGTACATGTACCCATATCATAGTGTAATATCTATCTCCGAATCACAATGAACGCGCCAATGATACCCAGGAAGGAAATTACTAGGAAAGAACTGCCCAAGAGAGAGGTAGACGAGCCTGCGCCAGCGCATTTGAAAGACATTGGTCCAGACGACACTTCAATATGGGAAGCACCTGATGAGGGACAGAGCAAGAAGAGGCGCTTCAATTCAGGCGCTAGCGCCGGATGGGCGTTGTCAGATCGTTTTGATCGCGTATTCCCTCCACACAAGCGGTACCTCGGTCGCAGTCGCCGCACATTTCTCATTGTGCTCCTTGTTGCTATTGTTTGTTTGTTAGCGCTCGTCATCGGCCTTGCAGTGGGACTATCGAACAAGTCAGAGTGAGCAACCAAATTGAAACCATTTTCTTGTCACTAACCGAGAATCCAGAACTCGATTTTTGCCACTTCCGACCAACACCGATCATTTCACTGGCGACTTGACCTACTACGGTCCCGGTCTCGGCGCATGCGGTGTCGAGTCAACTGAAAACGACGCCATTGTTTCTGTGTCACACTACCTCTACGATGCTGTTCAAGTCGGCACTGATCCGAACCAGAATCCGCTGTGCGGAAAGAAGATTAGGGCGACAAGGGTAGACGAGCGTACTGGAAAGCAGGTCAGCATTGATCTCAAAGTCGTGGACAGATGTAAGTGACTCCATGTAGCTGTGGAAACAACTTTAATCCCCTAACAGGTACTGGCTGCGAGCCTACTGATCTCGATGTCAGCCCAGCTATGTTCGACAAGATGGCAGACCATGACTTGGGTAGGGTGACTATGACTTGGGCCTGGCTGCCTTGAGCCACCGCATGTTTTCGATTTATACTATGAACGTACTTTCTAAACCTCAAATATGTGACCATACATCGTTCACCTTGCACCCACACATTTGACAGTTGATGCTATCAGCCCCAGTACGTTCCCCACTTGCCCTTCCCACTGATGACATTCACAAACTCCCTCGCAACAATTCTGCTCGTCTGCTCTCCCGGATGCAGAGCATCAAACCACATAAAGCTGTCCGGACTAGTATTGATTGTGCAATTCTGACCACCAACAGTCGCGCACGTCTTCGATGTGCCCGTGACATTGAGCGGCGCGGTGCCGTTGAGGTACTGAGCGGGATTGGAATGAATATCAGTCATCAAGCCGTTGACGTTGTAGTTGGCGAATTTAGCGCCGGGGTATTGCTTGGTGAGAGCAACGAAGGGCGTACGGTACTCGTAAACATCGTTTAAAGCCGCAACGGTGTTCTCCATTCGGTAGTGGACATCAGTCAGGTTGCGGCCGTTCGCAGCCCAAAATTGTGTCGCGTCAAGTCCGCCTTGCGAGGGAAGCTGATACTGTGGAAGCAAATCGAGGGGCGCAAGATTGAGGAGAACAAAGTAGCGCCCGCCGTTTTTGTAGAGACCGTCAACGGTTTTGTACACACAGTCGATGTAGTCTGAGACAGATTTGTTCGCTAGTTGTGAATTTGTCAAAATAGCCCCATTACCCATGTCGTTAGTACCAATCCAGACTGCGTACGCAGTTGAATCTTGCTTGCCGGTGAAGAACGGCTTGCCGGTGGTTGGCAGAAGGTATTTGGAGTCTGCGATGAAGGCAGGAAGCTCGTAGCCCTCGATGTCCGGAAAAAGCGCCGTGGGTGAAAGTGCACGTGGTGTGATATTGTTGGAGCACACAGCGCCTGAGACCGCGTAATTGTACAATTTGGCGGAAGAATAGATGCTGGCGTAGCGGGCCCATGACAGACCACCGGAGGCAGTTGTCAACCCCTGCTAACGTTCAATACAGCTTCGTTGATAATCAGTAGGTAGTACGAACCAAAGGCTGATCCCACCCAACCGGTGGTGCTGTATAATTATTCTGGATGAAGTACCCGAGTCGATTTTCATCTGTATAACTATCGCCAAAGGTGACTAATGTTTTGATCTTGCCTTCTTTCCATGCCTGAGCTGGGTGTCCGGCTTGCACCGGGGCAAAGACCGCGGCAGTGGCTAACAATTGAAGTAAGGTAGTCAGAACCATGTTGAGAGAAATTGCTGCTGCCTCATGGCTATGGGAAGAGGTCCGCTCAATTTGTACCACAACCTCCGCGGCTCACTAGCCAAATTGACACGGCCCTTTGCTGGCTTCCATTCCGCCGGTACATCTCCTGAGGCTGGCTAGTAGTTCATGAATTGAGGCCTTGGACATTAATTCGCGGGAATAATTGAGGGGTTGGCGTCGCGTAGCCGAAGATAATTCGTCCGCACAGCAACCCCTTCCAGCTGCAGCTACGTGGAAAACAGCCTAAAGACGTTGGACTGTGACGTGATAGTCTTCTGGTAGTGTCGGCAGCAGAATCGCAAGTTCTCGAGCCCGTCAACTTAGTTACAGGGTGTTTGTAATGGCGGCACGTGCAGAAAGGTCGATGAATGACTAGCACCTGACGTAAGGCCGAACTGTGCTGATTTTGGTGTAATGCGCCACGAGCCCAGTCCTTGCCAATTGCTCACACTCTTCGCTTACTTGGCTTCTGCAGCTTGAGTAATAATTGTAGCTGTCTGCAAGTTACACGATGACAGGGCGATGACGTCGCTGGCTTTCGGTTTCGGAGGATGCACCGAAGCTTCTTCCCCGGGACGGGACGCGCAGAGTCTTCGAGATGCTCCTCAGTAGAACAGTTCAGAGCGAACGAAGGATAAGGTTGACCGAAGCGTTTATACGAGTATTCGCATAAGCGCCTGATGCGACAGGCCGCTCTCCCGGTGCACGCACTTCCCCCAGCCATCTTCTTCTTCAAATCGAATAAAAGTGGATACCCTTAGCCGTATTTGATCTTGGTGGTTAACGGCTCAACGTTGATACCAGCTATTTCTCTGTGAGCGTTGACTTTCTTGACCTGTGGCTGAAACGGAGGCCCTACGCGTCAGGCACCTGCATGAGATGATAGCATAATACTGAGCTATTCGGATAAGATCCCAAGCATGGCGCATGTCGGTAAGACGTAGGTGCTGCCTACACCTGTGAAGGTATATTGTCAGGGTACAGAGAGGCCATGCCTTACAGAAGATAGTCGGTACCAGGCTGTCGGTATCCAAGGCTGTCGGGCTTAGGAGCCGACATGATCAGGCGTGTTGTCAAAGCGCTGCTTGTGCCCGATTGTGCCGAGAGAAGGGAAGGGCGTTCTTTTCTTTCCGCCTGTGATGTTCGCTCGTTTTCCGACCAGATAGTCCACAACCGTGTCTTCCCAGACTGACACGTATGATGCCCTTTCCACCACTGGCCGACCCTTCTTCGCAGTCACATTTTATCCTTTGCGGCCATGCTCCAGATCCCTTATAATATGGTCAATGGCTGAGACCACTGTGCCGCTCTTACGCCATCGAGTTCTTCGCTACCAGACCTAGGTACCTCGACCCACGAAGCGGTCTCGTATCTTCAACCTAAGTGAGGCAACGATTAGACTTTTGCACTAGGAGATGCCGATTAGTGAACTCATAGCTTATCGCGTCAAATCACCTACACCTACACATTAAGTATGCTGCAGCAAGCTCACATCGGCAGCATGCAGCCGTAACGCCGGTTATGAAAGCTGAACTGGCGAAACAACCTCATCTGGTCTGACGTCGCTCTTACCAAAGCCACGTCACATTGTGCGAAAACACCTTAATGTCAGAAGGGGGATTGGCGAAGGAATGACATAGTCACAAATTACAGCTCGACAACCTTGAGGCTTGGCCAATACCTAAACACAGCTGCTTCCTCGAAGCGCACAACATCTGTCTGAGGGTGGTGGTTTTCGATGCGAAGAGTTCAGTTGTCTGCTTCGGAGAACTATCTGAGCGACCTCGAGGAGTTGACCGACCGCAAGAGCATGGCCGCTCACGACGCCCTTGTCTTCGACTTGCCTCAAATCCGAGTACTCAATGTTGGCCAAGTGGCCGGTTGCTTTACCCACTACGACGACCACAAGCCACGTATCTATGCGAGCGTTACAAGCTGCAGCGATCGAAGAGGGCCATGCGTACTTACACCGGAACATACAATTTCAGCTCGTTGCTCTGCAGCTCTATGCGAACATCGTTGATGAGTCGCGAAAATTCTGCAGCTGTCCAATTGAGATATTGCGTCAAAGGCCAGAGGCTGAGCGATTCGAGCAGATCGCCCATCATCACGACAGTGTCTTTGCCGATCTGAGCCTTGACTGGATCTGATCGTTGTGTCAATACCACTGCATCATGATTATCGACGCAACACCTCGCAACTGACAGTGATAATCAAGGAAGAGAGGGACTGTCAAGCAAATGGAACTGTGCTCACCTGTGTCCCAATCCCCAATTGGCAACTGTACGGTCTCAACACGAACTTCTCCGAGCCTTGCTTCGGTAAAGAGGCGCTGCAGCTGTTGCCCTATTCGAGGATCGCGATTCATCCGGCTCATTGCTTCGGCGTATGCCAACCACCACCTCCTTACAGCCGATTCATCCGTCAGCATGCCGCTGCTTGACTGGATGTTGAGGTAGAATTCGATAACCTCAATCCAGCCGTTTGGTCGGAGTAACAGCCTCATATCCCGAATGTAGGAGGCCCATCTATTACTCTTTATGCCTGCGTTGATGCAGCGAGAGTGAATGAGATCATAAGCTCTAGCCTGGAAGACTTCTGGATCGTTGAGTCTGTCGTTCAGATTGTAGCCGCAGAGATTTAGATTGTCTGGCTGGTCCGCAACAAGCATAGGATAAAGATCAACGGCAGTAACCTCACGGGGTCAGCAGCAACCGATGTGGCTGTATGGAGTACGCACCTCGCATTCCTCGTACTCTTCCGCACACTGCACGGACCAGTCACCGCCACCATATCCGCATTCAAGTATCTTTTGCGGGTTTTTGATACTTATATGAGGAAAAACGAGTTTGTTACCGAAGAGCCTGTACAACGCATTGTGTTGAGCTGTTAACCTGTCTTCCTCAAGCTCGTCGTTGGCCACCGGAACACAGTATATCCGGTGGTCAATGGAGATTTTTTGGAACACGCGTCCACGTATAACGACACACTGGAGGTCCTGATCCATGCCAGAAAACTCGTTCGTCTCTTTGAATCGATGGAGCTATCCTTTGTTGAGAAAATGGTCTCTCGACACCGTTAGTCTTCGGACTGTTGTTTCTCAGCTCTCGCGAATTTTCGGACAGCGGTGGTTGCGATTGTTGCTGCCCCAGCATGCGGTCTTGAGATTGGTCGCCTTGTCTGTATGGACGAATCAGCTGACTGGCGATGTGGCGTAGTAGCTGTTGCTGTCTCTGTTGCCGAAGATAACGATCACAAAAACGCAAGGCAGGTAAGGTGTCCAAAGCAGATATCCTTTGCTTCGTGCTCACAGACGCTGGACATTAGAGCCTCGACTACGAAATGGAGTGCGGGACTATGCGACCTAGTCACTTCGTGGATGCCCAATCTGCTACAACGCGAATTCAACCGGCAGGCTGTTCGGCCTCATTGACGCTGCGGCCCGCTCCAAGGCCCATGTGGATCGAAAACGTCTAGCAGCCAGTACTATGACGAAACGTTTTCCGCTACGACAAGGTTGCGGCAACATTTGCATCCATGCAGCCAACTACCACCCTCGAGAGCTATCTATCAAAACGCGATTGCATCATCCCAGACTAAGCTGGTTGAGATGGCCCCTCTATATCTCAAGTCAATGTGTGCAAATGAGGCGAGCCTTGCCAGACTCTTCACAACCTCTAGCCAGTCAGCGGCCTTCCAGAAATCAATTCCGGCCTGTCCATGGGTCCCGCGGTCAAGAGGCGAATGAATTTGCGTCGTCACGTAAGACGTATGCAAGTCGTCTCATCGGACATGTGCCAGAAAGAAGGCTCAGACCTGCCCAAGGTCTGATCTGAGATCACAAGCTCGTAAGTTTACGGTGGGTGTTTTACTGCGATTGGCGAAGTGTGACCTCTGGGCGACCACGCCTGGTCAGTCGCGCAATTTCAAACACGAGGCTATCCAGAAGCGAATTGAAGAGCGGGAACGTAACAACGGCTCTGGCCCATAGCGGTTGGTCCCGTCGAAGGTTTGCCGGTCATACCGCTGACATGGGACTGGGATGCATTATCCAGTCTGGTTAAGTTCGTTTGCTACTGACACACTGGGGCACCATGCTGACATAACCAACATGACCTACTCTGCGCAGAAATACAACGGACGGTTCCTGTGTGCCCCCATTACCGGAAGTAGCGCCAGCAGAATTATCACACCTCTTGCTAATAGTTAGCATCAAGCGAGCGGTGTAGCCCAGCGTCGCGCGCGCTGCATGGCATCTTCTCCTCACTACTCGCCTCATGGATCGACCTCCGCCACACCGCAGCGGTGAAGCAGACGTGTCCAAGCCGGGACTAGAGCATTTCACGCCTGCATGTACTACATCCCGGCGACGTAATTTACAATAATTGTCAGATCACCTCCTCGCAGAACACATTTGGCAATCTAGAATCGAAGTGCCGACAGAATTTTCCAAGCCGAAAAAGCATGTCAAAGGCTGAATCTCGTTCCACGAATTGCTCAGGAGCACCGCTTGACAAGCTCTACACCAGTTGCAGATGCAATCCCAGAGCACACAAACCCTTCTATTGCCGTGGCGCCACTTTGACAGGATATTATTAATGCATTAAATCGCATAGCTCTGGATCTGGTAGACCCCGTATCTAAGGTGTGCTACAGACGACCCGCGGCGAGTAACCACTGGGGTTCAACCCTGGCCGTAGCGTCTACAAAATCGCCTCACCTGGCTGTTTCGCAAAGTCACATCGATCTGTTGAACTGGTTGTTTGAGAAGCAAAATTTTCCGAAACAGCAGTGCACTGTAAGGTCGCATTCTTGATCAGTTGATACGCGGAGCACGCAAACATGATTTCGGACGACAGGCGTCCTAAGCAGGAAATGATTTCCCGGACCACGTGCAATGACTGACACCTGTCAAAGCTGCTGCTATCCCGTCTCTGCAGTGACTCTCAATATCTGCGAGGTTATATACTATCCGAGCTATAAATGTTAACTACTCAACCATGTAGAATAGGCGTCAGATCTTGCTTCAAATCAAATCAACAATGAGGGACACGACGGCACATCGAAATCGCTGGTTCACCCCCACATCGAGTTTTCGTGGAATGCGTGGCAGCGAGACAGCGGTTTCGCAACTGGTGTGGACAGCCTTTGCTTGACTTTATTACTGTCCTAACAACATCGTCCCAGTTAATCCTCCTTAACTTGCGGGACGGCTACCTCCTTCGCTTCTATTGTGCACTCTTCTCACGCGGGCGCTTATATATCTGATTCTGTGACGGTGTCGACACTGCAAGACCAACAAACAATGCATCGCAGCGCAGGCGTATAGCAGCGTTGCTAGACTCGCCCGACTGTCTCTGTCTTGCGGATTTCACCAGTTGTACCATGCCTTGTTAGGCACGGGTCTTCAATATCGCTACAATTTGCATAGCTATCAAGTCCTTGCACGACTATTCAAGGATGCTGCTCAGGACAACGAATCGTGCGCTCGGCACAGTCAGTCCAGCGATGAGCCCGACAGCTCCCCAGCGGTGCTGGTCGAAAGATGGCTTTTGCGTGGCATCGGTCGCTGCCAGACCGCACATACCGTGTTCGTAATACGTCGAAGCATTTTGAATGACGAGATGCTGGACTATACCGACATCGCAGCATGGCTATTGAGTAAGGCATGGGCGAGGAAGACTTGATGTGCGAGCTCGAATGGTGAAATTCGTTCGAAAAGTTCGGTAGATCGATTATGAACGACACGCCGCAGAGTGGGCTCGTAAGCGACCAGAGCACCGATCTCAGACTCTTTCTCCTGATGTCTTTCGCAAGCCAGTGCGATTTCTCTAATGATTGCTGCAACATTGATACTTCCTTTGTTGCCAGGAACAAGGTGTGTAAGCTTATGACAGCTACAACAGCAAGAACACCTCGGGTACGGAGGCAGCCTGATCAGAGAAGCACGATCTTCTATGACTGCGTGCGAGTGTCGTGAACCGTACTCTATGCTCTCCTGTGCTTGCGTTCTCGAGAAAACACAGTCACCTATGCCGTGGAACGGACTTCATACTGTACGCTAAATAGCTGATGTGCTGGCAAAGGTTCCTCTCATTGGGCGTCGACATTGAGGAGCGTCTTCTGCCGGGGCACCGTCGCGCGAGTGTGTGCGTAAGAGCTTCAAAGTGCATTCAAACATCAGGAACTTTGTCTTCACATGAAACAATCGGCTCTTTTCAGCACATGACAATGAAAACACTCAAGCTGATTCTCACATGTCGGCAGCAAATGATGGATCGAGAGAAAGCGGCACACTGCGGCTACCCCAGGACACGTGATTCCCCACACATTTCGCAGTGCCGAGGCAGCTTGCACCTCGGGAGGCCGCGTGAGCAAGATGAGCTCAAAACCGCCATTCTGGCTTCAGCTTCCAACCAATTTACTCTCTTCCCTCCCCACAAAATCACTCCTCTTCCCCATCTTTTCCCTCTACATCACCTGGGATCTTTGCTGATACCCGTTACGTAGCTTCACAACCAACGTCGTTCGGTGATAGCACTCCGCAACTGTAGCAGATCTCTTCGAAGAGCCACACCTCAATCTTCCTCACATTTTACAACCTCACTTTCGACAATCTCACATCATGAGCGGTGCTCAAGAATTGCGATACGACGGCCAGACCGTTGTTGTCACTGGTGCTGGCGGTGGCCTGGGTCGCGAATATGCCATCTTCTTCGCCAGCCGCGGCGCGAATGTCGTCGTAAACGACCTCGGTGGTAGCTTCAAGGGCGAGGGTGGAAGCTCATCGGTAAGCCTCCTGTATTACCATGGTCAACTTAGTATGCGTAGCAAGTCTGTACGGCGCAGTTTGGCCGGGGCTTCTACGTGGATCTGTAACTGCCGAATTGTCACATGCCACGCTTCACAAACATCTCACCGTAGAGCGACCGCTGACCACACTCACAGGCCGCCGACAAGGTTGTCGAGGAGATCAAGTCAGCAGGCGGCAATGCAGTTGCTAACTACGACTCCGTTGAAAATGGAGAAAGGATCGTTCAGACCGCCATTGATGCCTTCGGGCGTATCGATGTCCTCATCAACAACGCCGGTATCTTGCGCGATATCAGCTTCAAGAACATGAAGCAGGCCGATTGGGACCTCATCTACAAAGTTCACGTCCTCGGAGCATACAAGTGCGCAAGAGCTGCATGGCCTCACTTCAGGAAACAGAAGTATGGCAGACTCATTAGCACCGCCTCGGCTGCAGGTCTGTTCGGCTCTTTCGGCCAGACGAACTACTCAGGTAAGTCCTTGTTTCTGAGATCAAGCATGTATACTCACAGGTCATGCAGCTGCCAAACTTGCCCTCGTTGGCTTCACCGAGACTCTTGCAAAGGAGGGTTTCAAGTACAACATACTCTGCAACGTAATTGCCCCGATCGCGGCCAGCCGGATGACCGAGACCGTCATGCCTCCCGATGTCCTCGCGAAGCTGAAGCCCGAGTGGATCGTTCCTCTCGTTGCCGTCCTTACACACAAGTCCAGCACCAAGACAGGTGCGATCTTTGAGGCTGGCGGTGGCCACATTGCTGAGCTGCGATGGGAGCGAGCTCGCGGTGCTCAACTCAGGGCCGATGACACGCTCACACCTGGAGCTGTCGCGGCCAAGTGGAAGGACGTTGTCGACTTCTCCAAGGCCGAGCACCCCCAGGGTCCTGCCAACGCCCTTGAGCTGCTCGAGGAAGCTAGCAAGCTCCCGGCCAACCCTAAGGGTGAGGAGCTCGACTTTACTGGAAAGGTCGCTATCGTCACTGGTGGTGGTGCTGGTCTCGGCCGCATCTACGCGCTTCAGCTGGCTAAGCGTGGCGCGAAGCTTGTCATCAATGATCTCGTCAACCCTGACGACGTTGTTCAGGAGATCCAGAAGCTCGGCGGTCAAGCTGTTGGCAACAAGGCTGACGTTCAGGACGGCGAGGCTGTCGTCAAGACAGCTATCGATACATGGGGTCGCGTCGACATTGTCATCAACAATGCTGGTATCCTCCGCGACAAGGCGTTCACCAACATGACCGACGACCAGTGGAACATCATCCTCAATGTCCACTTGCACGGAACCTACGCCGTCACTAAGGCTGCTTGGCCCTACATGCTCAAGCAGAAGTATGGCCGCATTGTCAACACTACTTCCAGCAGCGGTATCTACGGAAACTTCGGTCAGGCCAACTACGCAGCAGCCAAAAGCGGTATTCTTGGTTTCTCCAAGTCCCTTGCCCTTGAGGGTAAGAAGAACAACATCTTCGTCAACACCGTCGCCCCCAACGCGGGCACACAGATGACTCGCAGCATCATGCCTGAGGAAGTCGTTCAGGCTCTGAAGCCCGACTTCAACGCACCTCTTGTCGTTCTCCTTGTTTCCGACAAGGCCCCTGTTCCGACTGGCGGGCTCTACGAGATGGGCTCTGGGTGGTTCGCCGCCACTAGGTGGCAGCGCACTGGTGGCCACGGCTTCCCCGTCGATGTCAAGCTCACCCCGGAGGCTGTTCTCCAGCAGTGGGAGCGTATTACCAACTTCGATGACGGTCGTGCAGATAACCCATTCGACAACGCCAGCGGTCTCAAGTCAATCATGGCTAACATGGAGAACACCAGCAAGAAGAGCAAGAAAGAGACGAAGTCATCAAAGAGCAACGAGGAGATCCTCAAGGCTCAGCAGACAGCACTGGCCGCCAAGTCAGACGGTACTCCTTTCGAGTACACCGAGAGGGACGTAATCCTCTACAGTAAGTTCACAGCCTCGAGTACTTAATTCTTTACTAACGATCTCAGACCTTGGTATCGGCGCCAAGCGCACCGACCTTCCCTTCGTATTCGAGGGTGACGAGAACTTCCAGGTCATCCCTACATTCGGCGTTATTCCTCCCTTCAACGCCGAGTTACCGTTCTCCTTCGATGAGATCGTCCCCAACTTCGACCCGCGCATGCTTCTGCACGGCGAGCAGTTCCTCGAGATCCGCAAGTTCCCCATCCCCACAGAGGCTAAGCTCGTTACCATCCCCAAGCTTGTCGAAGTCGTCGACAAGGGCGCCGCTGGTCTGATCGTCTCCGGCTCTGTAACCAAGGATGCGACCACTGGCGAAGAGATCTTCTACAACGAGTCCACGGTGTTCATCCGTGGAAGCGGTAACTTCGGTGGCCAGACGAAGGGTAGCGACCGCGGCGCTTCAACAAAGGCGCACAAGCCGCCGCAGCGCGCCCCTGACGTTGTTGTCGAGGAGAAGACCACAGAGGAGCAGGCTGCAATTTACCGTCTATCCGGTGACCTCAACCCTCTGCACATCGACCCTCAATTCAGCAAGGTCGGCGGCTTCGACACACCCATCCTGCACGGTCTGTGCTCATTTGGTATCTCGGGTAAGCACGTTCTGCAGAAGTTTGGACCGTTCAAGAACATTAAGGTCCGCTTTACTGGCGTTGTGCTGCCGGGACAAACGCTCGTTACGGAGATGTGGAAGACAGGGAACACAGTTGCTTTCCAGACCAAGGTCAAGGAGACAGGTAAATTCGCAATCTCTGGTGCAGGTGCTGAGCTGCTTGGTGGTGGAAGCAAGTTGTAGATGTTTCGATAATTGATGTTGTCTGTGCGGTCAAGAGACTGCTCTGTTTGAGCTGGAGTTAGCGTTATGTATATGTACTGCTACGAATCAACAAAGTTCTTTGAATCCTGAATTACCCTCTGGCCACTACTCTGGACTTTACAATTGCACTGGCAGGAAAGAATGCAACCGCACGTGTCATCGCGCCACGCTGAACGCGTGCCCCACCACCCCTCCATCCAGCTCCACAGCACCAACTCCCCAAACCATGCGCCTCTTCCTTCTTCAATAACCTATGCTAAGAACCCTCTGCCAACTCACACAACGCATCAATCCTCTTACCAATCAGTCAACGCCGCGCGACACAACCGTGCTCCGCTCCTCCATAGCTCTCCGCTCCTCCCGAAGCGCCCAAATCACGCACAAAATGTCCTCCATAACCCTCGCTTCCCTACAATACATTTCGCGCGAAAAGCTCGCCTCAGAGTTCGCCCCCACCTCCTCGCTTCCCGTCAACACCGCTGTGGTCGACGTGCGTGACAGCGACCACATCGGGGGCCATATTGCAGGCAGCACTTGGGTGCCCAGCTCGACGCTGGACTACAAGGTGCCGGAGCTTGTGCGGACGCTGCAGGACAAGGAGGTGGTTGTTTTCCATTGCGCGTTAAGTCAGCAGAGGGGGCCGAGTGCTGCGCTGCGGTACATCAGGGAGAAGGAGAGGTTGGATGCGTTGGGGAAGGGGGTCGAGTCTGAGGGGGTGGTGAGGGAGGAAGGGGTTGGAGGGGGTGAAGAGAAGGGGGAGGTTGAAGAGGGGAAGAGAGGTGATGGGGAGGTGAAAGAGGGGAAGAGGCAGAAGGTTTATGTCCTGAAGGGTGGGTTTACGGAGTGGCAGGAGAAGTATGGAGAGGACAAGGCTTTAACAGAAGGTTATCAGAAGGATCTCTGGGAGTTTGGGTATTGAGTTGCTGTTTGAGGTTCAAACAGTGGCTATAAAAGTCAAAGTATGTTGTGTATGGTGTGGTGATGAGGAGGAAGGAGGTTGAGATACCCATGCTCGTGTGACACCCCGGTATATTAACTTATTACTTGTCTACATTCTGAAGTGCATTCGTCACATCTTCACTGCTTGCTCTCAACCCAGCATCTGGCTCTTCATCCGCTCCTCTTCGCTGACAGCGACTTCTCTCGAGCTTACTGTATATCTCGTCTGCTTGACAATATTCCTCTGGCTGTCTCCGTCATCGTGGTCAATCTCTTCGCCTGGGAGAGTTTGAAATGTGTCCAGCGTGAGACCGCCAGAGGGCCTCCTTGGATGTGGACTAGTTCTGTCCAAGGGATCAGACCGCCCTGATGTGGCTGCTGCGGGCGTTCTTAAGCTGGAGCTGAAACCCACTTTCAAGGATAGTAAAGGACGCAGGGCAGGTAGCGATCCCGCTATTATGCCGATACCTTCTTCCATCAAAGACCAGAATCCAATTTTTCCTGTTCCGTAAAGGAACTCTCCCGGGTCGCTATATAGCGCAAGGTATCGGAGACGGACGATGGTGGCGCAGCTCGCTCTGAAAAACTACGTTAGCCAGGCTCTCAATGCAGGACAGGAGCAGCTTACACCGAGGCCAGGGCGAGAATGACAGCTACCGATGTCTTCACAGTGCTCTTCATTTGCACATTCCATAGCAAGACGCCGGGCAAAATCGCCAGACTCCAATCGGTCAGGATCTCGATCGCGGAGAAGAAGAAAGAGACGCTGCTGTTCAGCTCCAGATGACATGTGCCATTGGCCTCGCCCCATAGTGTCTCGATTGGTTGGCCTGTCCGTATGTTAGGTGCTGCTGCGCTTCACAAAGGCCGAGATCACGTACAGATACTTGCAATTCCAGCACAGAAGACAACGGCTGCAATCCAGGTAAAAGCCATGATCGCATATATGGCATAGTTGTAGCGACGCTGGGAGGCAGCAATCCGCAGGATTGTGACAGAAACACTGCATTTAATGATAGCCGCGCTGGTAGCGTAGAAGTATTCCGCGATGTAAAACATCTTCTATTGTCAGCCTTTGTCTCTTGCATAGCTGTAGCAGGCTGAATCTATACCTTGATTCCTCTTGAGATCGTGCGCGGGTTCAGACCTATAGCTTTTTGTCCGGAGCCATAGAAACAGCTGACTATACAAAGGCAAGCCGTTACAGAGAACAAGACCTGCTTTTGTCAATCTGAAGCTCAATATCATGGCCGTTCATACACTTACCAGTCCTAGCATCATCAGATAGTCATCCATTCCGAGCACTCTCCGCCAGATTCGAACGCAAACTCGCATGAGCACCGTTATCCAGGTCAATACTAGTAGTATAATAGCGGCCTGCAAAAGCGCCACGCCGTCACCGGCCACTGGGACGGTACTCATCACTCAGCACGAGAAAGTACCGATTGTGAATCCAGAAGTTTGAAGTCTACGAAGACTTTACTGACATCAAGGTTGCGGAGAAGCGGGCCCATGTCCAAATGGACGGGAGTTCAGACTTAAGGGAATGCAGTGGCGAACTCTTAATAGACTTGGAAGCAGTTGAGTGCCTTGTGACGGGCTCGGTTGGGGTTTGTTGCATCGAAGCGAAGGGACTGCTCAGCACAAGCTTGATCGACAGTCGGGTTCCGATGGGTTCTGTGACAACGACCTTACTCGCTTGCACGGTCTTCACTTCCTTGGAAACTGTGGAGTTGGTCAATCATTCGATAGACTCCTATTCTGCAGAAGTTCCGTAGAGCGACCGCGGTGATGCAAATTTCTCTATCCGTCATGTAAGACCAGACGTATTCTACCAAGATGTACATGCTGGATCTTTGGGACTGGTGTCCGGGGTTTTTTGTTCCGACTCCTTGACAACGCTTGTCTTTTAGGCATGCTTAGGCGCCCAAGGCTGCGTAGAGCTTCTATTGTTCCTACAGTCGTCATAGCGGTACGCGCAATACGGACGCTGGCTGGCCTCAACCGGTGCAGTTCTCGTGTCAGGACGCGTATGTTGGTCTGAGCGCAGGAGTGTTGACATCGGATGGCTCGAGTGGTCTTCGTTCACCGTGGCTTTAGGAGTATTTCCTTTACGGCTAGACCGGCTGTCTGAATGGCAAGTGCGGCGCTAGAATTTAGGCGGCTCGACCCGTCCGCGCTGACAGTTTTGACACTGAGTCTAGCTTCCCTCTCCACAACATCTATTTGCTTCCCTTGTAACGCCTTTGAGTTGGTATTTTGAACATGATCAGGTAAAAAACGTAAGCAGAGCTGCGCACAACAGGTCGGTTGAGAACACTGCATGTTCTTACATAGAAGGGCATGTTCACGCTACTGTCTCATCCCGGAGGAGCTCTCCGCGGGACACGGGTGCATGGGTCCTCCAACGGCTGGTAATTTCATCTAAGTTCGTGGCCTTACCTGTTTGGTGAGCACGAGCTCAAGAGTTGTGAAGCCTCACAAGCTCCCTGCATGCGACAACGGACCCATAGCCTGGCTTGTTACCATTGGATCTCGTGTTCATACCTGGACCCTACCTGCATCTCTAGCATCCGCCTCTGAGTCGCTCCTTATGGCAACATATGCGTGTGGTCCCATGGACGTAAAGGCATCGCACTGTTGCTGTCGTGACAAAGGAAGTGGCTCCGGGTCCACATGTCGTGGATCTGGGCGTCCATATGTTTAGAGGGGACCCCTCTTCCAGTGGAGGGGGATACGCAGCATTTGAGACTCAATTGTGTCGTCGCTCCCTTTTCATAACATACACAACATGTCAGACTTCCAGATCACAGATTCAGACCTCTCTCGGTCCAAGTTCGAGGGAAAGATCGCCATTGTCACAGGTACCTTTCAGCACTCTGCAAATACCAATCCAAATCGCTGACCAAAACTTCACAGGCGGCTCATCTGGCATCGGCCTCGCTACAGTCGCTCTCCTCGGCTCTCTGGGTGCAACCGTCATCAGCGCAGACATCAACCCGCCTCCCGCCCCCAACCCATCTGTCTACGTGCAAACAGACGTCACCCAGTGGACCTCGCTCAACAAGCTTTTCAAATCCGCCCTCACCGCTCATGGGCAAATTGACTTCGTCTTCGCCAATGCAGGCATCGGACCTCGTGCAAACTACCTCGCTCTCGAAATCGACGCGGAAGGGGAGCCGATTGAGCCAGCAACAGCTACTCTGGATGTCAACCTAAACAGCGTGATCAATACTGCTACACTGGCTGTGCACTACATGAAAACGCAGAAAGAAGGCGGCAGCATCGTGCTCATGGGCTCAAGCACTAGTCTGCACCCTGTGCGCGCAATTGATTATTGTCCGTCCCTTTCAACCCACTCTTTAAACACACATGCCACTAACACCCCACAGCGACAGCCAAAGCCGGCGTCCTGGGCTTCGGCCGCGGCCTCTCCGTCTTGCTCTCTGCCACAAACACGCCCATTCGCGTCAACAGTCTCGCACCCAGCTGGACCGCCACTCAAGTGCTTCCCGACCTAGGCAACCTGCTGAAAGCGGTCGACTACGACGCGCAGTCTGCAGACGTCGTGGCGCGCGCAGCAGCGTATCTATTCGTCGACGAGAAGAGGCACGGCGACGTAGTCTTTGTATACAGTGGTAAGTATAAGGAGATCGAGAAAGCGATTCTAGCCCCGGCGTATGAGAAGGTCAAGGGTGATGGGCTCAGTGATGATGAGGTGTTGGCGAAAATCATGGCGCTGGGCGAGTAGGATTGTGGTCTTACAGGTCACGCCAGAAGCAAGGCGCGGTACTGGGAGAGGATTATGCAGGTTTGCTCAATTATACCCCAGGGCGAGGCATGTATTGTCCTTCCATCTCATCCTACACATGGACCCTCTTCTCCATACTTTATCCACGGAATGGCAACTCAGATGTGATAATAATTTATCGAGTCGCTTTCTGCACAAGTTGTGCTCTCCTCGGAGGAACCCTGTAATAGACGAAACTGAACAGAGTCGAGATGCCAAAGAGATGTTCCTCACAACGCCGTCGCTATGCATATGCCACCATCCTTACACTATCATACACATACGTCCCCCTCTTTTATACAAACATATGGCCCTACGAATCGCAGGACATATCGCCAAATTACCGATATATCTCATCGAACGGTCTTGTATCATTGAAGCAGCTCTCCCAAACCTCATTCACCACCTTCTTCGCATGCGCCTCATCCTTGATCTGCGGCCTTTGCAACATGGACAACTCGGCGCGCCGGCGCACACACGCCTGCAGCTGCTCTGTGATACTCCACTGGTTGCGCGTGAAGAACTCGCGTGTGAATCTGCATTCTCCCGAAAGCGTAGATGCGCGGATCTGCCTACCGATTAGCATCCATCGCTGGCCAAAACCACCCGTCCCATTCCATAGTTCTCACTCACCTCCAAACACGCCTGATGCCGCATATTATCCGCCTCGACCTTCCACTTCAGATGGTCCCACGCATGCACCATCTCATGCGCCATGGTATCCTCCTGGTGCCCGCGATTCCTGAACTTGTTGGCGCACAGCAGGATCCCGTAGTCCAAAGAGAACCCCCCAGATTGCTCGTTCGTGCACATCCGACACAGGATGTTTTTCCCGTTCAGATCCCCGCCTAGCTTGTACACCTCATCGGACAGGAAACGGATGACAGGCGAGTACTGCAGCAGATACTCTTTGTTCGAGTCGCAGCGCTTGCAGATCGAGTCGGCTTTTGTGGCGTCGAGTTCTGTGAAATAGTTCTTCTCCAGCTCGACGTCGCGGTTGCCGGTCATGCGGCTCATCATGATCGAGAATGTGTTGCTCCAGGTGTAGAATACGGGATCTAGCTTCTGGGGCGCTGGGCCCGGCGGCGCAATGGCGGCCGGGTGGGCGCCGGAGGTGGGCTGGGAGGGCGGCGACATGGCGGGAGGGGGAGCGTAGGGCGTGGAAACGACTGACGCGGAGAGTGGAAAGTTCCCGTCGCAAAGTCCAAGGTCGCGATGACGGTCCGTCTAGCGCCATGCGCAAGCCGATGAACCAATGGGGGCGCGAGGGGGAGCTCTTCCAGTCATCAAACACCGCCTTGCTTGGTCTATGAGGGCGTATATATTCCCCTCTCAATCTGCCCTTGTCCTCCATAGGAACAGTGAGAGATATGGCGGTCCACATGAAGAAGATGCCCGGTCAATTGACCGTGGTGATAAAACTCGGTAATTCGTTCTCAGTACATACCCCCCACTCGGCATGCAAGATGGACTTACCAACCACGCACAGGCACAAGTTCTATAGTCGACGAGAAGACACACCAGCCCCTCCTCTCCATCCTCTCCCTCATCGTCGAAACAGCATGCAAGCTCCACGCCGACGGACACCGCGTCGTCATTGTTTCGTCTGGCGCTATCGGTGTTGGGCTACGACAGATGAACCTGCCCCGCCGTCCGAAGCACCTCCCCAAAGTCCAAGCGCTGGCAGCTATCGGTCAATGTAAACTGTTGGCGCTGTGGGATCAATTATTCGGAAATTTGGGCCAGCCGATTGCGCAGGTACTCTTGACAAGAAACGACATCGCGGACCGGACACAATATCAGAATGCGCAGAACACTTTCATCGAGCTGCTCAGTATGGGCGTCATTCCTATCGTCAACGAGAATGACACGCTGGCGGTCACGGAGATTAAGTTTGGCGACAACGATACGTTGAGTGCCATTACAGCAGGCATGGTGCAGGCGGACTACCTGTTTCTGATGACGGACGTGGACTGCCTGTACGACAAGAACCCAAGGACAAACCCCGACGCAAAGGCGATCGAGGTGGTGGAGGACATTGCAGACCTGACTGCAGATGTGAACTCGGCAGGATCAGCGTTGGGCACAGGAGGAATGAGCACGAAAATTGTTGCTGCAAGATTAGCAACAAGTGCTGGTGTCACCACGGTGATCACGAAGAGTTCGAAACCGGGCAACATTTCAGCCATCATCAGACACGCCGAGCAGCAGCGGAAAGCGAATGCGTCAAGTCGCAACTCCATCAGCAACTTCACAGATGAAGCAGTGCCAAACTTTCACGCCTCATCTCACGACCTCTCCACATCCACCTCATCTCTCTCCGAGGCCCAGAATCAACTCACCGCCGCCCCCTCCGTACAATCCGACGCAGAGCCCGTTCCACTACACACCCGTTTCCTCCCCATATCCCACCCAATACGCGACCGCTACTTCTGGATCCTGCACGGCCTTGCCCCGCACGGCACAATCTATATCGACAACGGCGCATACAAAGCGCTGCACGACAAAGCCGGCCTCCTCCCCGTCGGCATCGTAGATGTCGAAGGCCACTTCGCCCAACAAGAAGCCGTCCGTGTCGTCGTTGTCAAGCGACTGCCTCCCTCCTCACTCCCCACCGCCCTCGCATCCCCCACCACAACAGCCGCCCCGCTCACGCCCACCCACACAACGCACACCCACGCTCCAATTCCCCTACGCCATCCCCTTCCACACACCGCATCGCACAGCCACTTACCCAGCGGCTCGCACACCCCGCTGTTCGAGCTGACGAACCCGGCGCCTATTGAGATCGGCAGGGCCGTCGTCAACTACTCCGCAGGCGAGATAAGGAGGATCAAGGGCATGCATTCGACACAGATTGTGAAGGAGTTGGGGTACGCGGATAGCGAGTATGTGGCTGTGAGGGAGAACATTGCGTTTTTTGGTATGGAGAGGAGTAGGCCACCGACGCCGCAGTTGGAGCATTAGAGGCGAAGCTAGGACAATGGCTCTGTAGCCACGCTCGATATTCTAAACCGCGCTGTCCGCTGACTAAATGATACCAACGCCCCTGTAATCTGGTATTTATGGTGGCATGGTGTTGCCTGATGCATACCGATAGATATGATGGTCAGATCGCTGGTGAAGTGAGACCAACGATTACATCCTCTGACGATAGTACTCTTAGCTTGGTACATGGTCTATCGGCACATAGCATGGCATGCCCTTCTACACTGCGCTCGCATGGTGCCTTGAGGGGCTTGATGGTCAAACTAGACATGATGATTGCAAGGAGAGGACCTTCAATGGAATTTGCCAAAATGCTGAACTCTAGCTACACAAGATCGTGTGCATTGTACTGCATCCTAGCACACAACTGTTCTGGCGGAATTATGTTTGACTGCAGAGGCCTTCAAGATGCTCTCTGGTTGCGGCAGTTGGTATCGAATTGCCGAATGATGGCACAGGGTGTTCCATTTCGGTGTATACCAGGGCTGCGATGGCCAAACGATATCGATGTCTGTCTGTGTTTCCTTGCGCAAGAGCCTCACACAAACCTATTTTGAGCAATTTGTCATAGTCAGGGCGCGCATTGATGAGCTCCGTTATACGAAACTATAAAGGCAGGCTTCCATTTCACTCTTGGCATAGATACAAGGGAAGACTGGTCCTAGTGAAGGTTTGCTGGCGCGGCATGGTTGGCTGACGTAGAGCAAAGCTGGTCGTTGGTAGATTGGTACGGCTGATGTGGCCTTATCCATGAGTACGTGACTGGATCGACGCAATAGCCGTGAGCAACTCCTGATATGCATTGCACGAGGGGTGGTATGACCAAGCTCAAGAAACGTTTGAAATGACCGTTCAGAAAGGTGCGCACCTGCTGATAGCGTAGGAGGGTGCCGGGTCACCGCTGACCTTTCTCGACGGTGCTGATCTTCGGCACCAATTGGCGAACTTCCTCGTAGTCTTGTTCGTTCGGGGTTATGCCCAAGCGCTGCTCGATCACGTCCGATATGAGGATGCCGACGCCTGCGTACGCCATGACGCCAACGCCGATGTACATTCTAGTCTTCGGCGCAAGGCCTCTGTACCATCTTCAAAGTATTAATGTCATTCAGGCAACGAATGGAGGAGGGAAATAGCTTACTGCCAGACGCCCATTTCGAACGTTATGATCTCAACGTCTGTACGTGTTGCACCCAATGATTATTTACAGACAGCAAAGATACTGTCCCACGCTCTCCTCCGCGGTTATGACCGACAATTTGAAGCAGATCCGGTTCTGAGGCGGGGTCGAGTTGTTACAGGTGTAGAAGTGTAGAGGATATAACGCGGTGGAAACGGAAATCGCGCCGCCAAGGTTGTCCGCCTCGCAGCTGCCACTTGATCGAGCTGCCACAATGCTCAACAACAAGTCGCACAGTATACTTGACGTTATCGGAGCGCCAATCAGTCCGATACATCTCACTTCTAGCGATCAGTGCACAAGAAATGTCACAATAGCCGGCGAACTTGACCCCACGACTCCGCATCACCTCCGAAACTCCGCAACGGTGGACAGATGCGTTCGCAAGAGCTGCCTATAACCTGAGGCCGACAACCATACATTGGCGACCCACGACTACTCACTATGCCCGGCTTTCGCCGCTGGGGCAAGTCGAAATTCGAAAAGAACCCTGAATCGTCGTTCAAGCTCCTTGCTGCGGTCCTTGTCATTACGTTTTACCTCCTGATCAAAGAGTTCTCGAACCCAACGATTCGAACTCGCGATGCGCCTACATATGGCGCGCAGATACAACATGCAATATGGAATGGTACGGGCAGGGCACAAGAGATGAGAGCTGGAAAGGTGCGCAGTGCCATGAAGTACACATACTGGAAATACAGAGAGAGCGCGTGGGGCGCAGACGACATACTGCCTGTTTCAGGAGGTAACTCAAGCACTAGAAATGGTTGGGGGGCGTTCATAGTGGACTCTGCAAGCACACTGGTGCTCATGGAGCTTTGGGACGAGCTGGCGCATTCACTGGAGCACATCCTTGGCATCGACTTTACACATACTGAGGATTTGGTGGATCCTTTTGAGACTACAATTCGGTACCTAGGGGGCCTCCTTTCGATCGTCGAACTGTATGATGTGGGCATGATACCTGAGGACGTCCTTCACGGCGAAGCACGCGATCTGATTCTCGAACATGCCGTCACTCTAGCCGATAAGCTTGGCCCGGCGTACGATACACCGACAGGCATGCCATGGCCGCGTGTAGACTTCAAGACTTCACGAGGCGTTGCAGATCCGCCATCCGTACACTTTGAGCACCCAGATAAGCCGCAATATGCCAATCCCGCAATTGGACCTGCGCGAACAGGGTCCTCAATTCTTGAGAACCGTGTTCTGACGAGACTTACGGGCGACTCTATCTATGCGAGGAACTCAACGCTGGCATGGGCTCCATTGGTCTGGTCGAAGTGGCAGACACCTTGGAAAGGCATGGTTGACGCACCAATCGACATCGCGACGGGTGCGCCAGTTGGTCGCGACAGGCACTGGGATGGCGGCCACGACTCATACTACGAATACCTCCTTAAGATCACGCTTCTTGCACCACCATCCGACCCTTACGTCGGTGCATACAAGACACGCTTTCTGGAGTCTGCCTACTCATTACGCAGACGCCTCAGCACGCGGTCTGCGTCCGCACCTGAGCATTACATGCAGCACCTTTTCATAGGAAGGCAGGACGGCAAACAGTACCACAACCAGCAGGGACATCTCGCATGCTTTGCACCTGGAACCATTCTCCTCGGATCCAAGTTTTACGATCATCCAGACCTCAAAACGTTTGCGCTTGCCTTGCTAGAGGGATGCCACCACACATACACATCCACCCCATCCAAAATTGGCCCCGAGAACTGGTCATGGACGCCGAAGTTCAGCTACGACGAACCATTCTATTCGCCTGACACAAGTCGTGCCAAGCAGGAGTGGTCAGAGAGCGGTTTCTGGAGTATTGATCCAGAGTACAAGGGCCGGCCGGAGTATGTTGAGTCGTTGTTCTACGCGTGGCGCATTACTGGTGAGCAGCGATTTCGCGATTGGGCGTGGGAGGCTTTCTCGGCCATGGAGACATACTGCAAGGCACCGCACGGGTATGCGCAGCTTGCGGATGTCTACAAAGTGCTGCCTTCAGAATGGCCAGGGTCGGGCGAGCAAAGATGGATCGACATGCAAGAAAGCTTCTGGGCAGCCGAGACGCTGAAGTACCTTTGGCTGACCTTTACGGACGTCGAAACCGCCAGTCTCGACGAGTGGGTCTTCAGCACAGAGGGACATGTGTTTAGGATGATTAGATGAAGCGGGCACAATACGATGCGAAATACGAAGATCAATTCAACATATGGGAATACTTGAGACCAGGAAGCCGAGCGCAGAGAAAACATATGGCTAGCGTGGTCGCACGAAAAGCTTGTGTGACAATATAAGTGCAGCAGCCACCAGTATTTTCATATCAGCTGTACAGCAGCAACAACCATCGGCGTTGTGGCGGAGTGGTTATCGCGCAAGACTA